>JASDQU010738045.1:134977-150396 GCA_032191745.1 Picea mariana | reverse complement strand
GGGGGGTGCTACCGGTAGCACCATTTTTAAAAACGGGATAAAAAACTTGACCCCCCCAAAAAAGAGAACTCTATAGAGTTCTCGTTAAGTTGGTAACTATGTTAATATTGATGTTGGAAGACGTGCACCTTGGGAGAAGTGTTATTTAGTTATTTTATTAACTCAATGGGAATGAGCTAAAACTATTGTCATCGAGAGCATAAGCTAGGTTGGATCGCCGACGTCGTCATCAAAAAATTCGCTAAAGTTTACCACACTCACCTACCAACCAAACTCGACGACGACATGCTCCATGATAATATTTTAATAAAGGATTGATTTCATAATAATTTTGGAAGAATGTGTCCCCAATAAACATAAGATTATTATAATGTATTTATTGAAAAGTGTGAAGTGATCGACCATGTGGAGTGAAGTGAAGTGATTGGT
This sequence comes from Picea mariana, assembly GCA_032191745.1. Taxonomy (NCBI): domain Eukaryota; kingdom Viridiplantae; phylum Streptophyta; class Pinopsida; order Pinales; family Pinaceae; genus Picea; species Picea mariana. Next base: position 149,967 of record JASDQU010738045.1, on the reverse strand, counting down.
GATAAGTGATCGTCGGTGGCAATGTTGAGTGGGGTATGAGTTAGAATATGCATGTGTGGATCACCAACAATGAGGCCTAGGGAGTATTGGGGATATTATATGGGATTTTAATCCCATGGACTATGTCCATATGGTGGTTGGGGGTGAAATTGCTATCTTTTAATGTTTTTTTTAAAAAATTATTTTAATTTTTTATTTATTTAATTAATTAATTATTTTTTTTTAAATTTTAAATTTTGATTGTTTTTCGTTTTTATTTTGTTTAATTTGATTATTATTATTTTTTTAATTACTAATTTCCCATAGGTAAGAGGATTCAACGACCTGAATGGGCTCAATGATTAAAAACATGTGTTTCCTCCTCGAAGGTCACTAGTTCAAATCCATAGGGGGTAGAGGGTAATTATAATTTTATTAGTTTTAATTTCAATAATTTTTATTTTTTACATTAATGGGAATGATTAGAATAGTTTAATTTTGATTCTCTTTGATTAGGGGTAATTATTTCTTTTAAATTTTGTTAATAATTGTAAATGATGTAGATTAATGTAAATAATTATTTATTTTATTTTTAATTATTTTTCTAATTTAAAAACAAATGAAAATTAGCTAAATTATAATGTAGGTCACAGGTCCCATGCCCGCCCAAATTCTTATTCAAACCATCTATAGGGGCTGAACCATTTAATTTGCTAATTGTTGGACTCTCTTATGCATGTGGGACTCCTTTTTTTTGTAGGTTGAGGATCAATGGTCCGGATTTACCCATTGGCTTGATCAATGGTTGCTGACCAATGATATTTAAGCAAGCATAACTTGGGATACAAGTGTCGGAATTGGGTCCATGATACCTCGTTGGAAAGGTGTCATACACAGGATTGCAGTGGAACAAGTCTACGAGTTGGACAGTTGACAAAAGACATCAACAAATAAAATAAAAATAAAAAATAGACCACGGATTTGGGGGAAAATGGCCATGAAAAATTCAAACAACCATATTCGAGGCTAAGGACAATGAAATCAGACCGAGGATGACTTGATGGAAATATGGAAAAGAGAAGAAAAATATGGGATGGAAAGTGTTGGAAGATTGATATTAGAAATTGTATAAAATTGCAAGACATAGAAAATACCTGAATTTAGTTGAAGACCGGGCTATGTAGACTTCAGACAATCATAACTTAACTTGCAGGAAACAAAATTGGACCAACAATATCTCAATAGAAAGATGATACATAGGAAAAGAATGTCGGAAGATCTTAATCAATAGGCATGAGCCATAAATGTATAGAATGACTCAAGGAATACATAAGACAACACCGACCAGTGGAGTGAATAATAGTTTTTAATAAATATCATTTGTAAACTGCCATAGGGAGAATGTAACTACCCAGGGGTCTCTTGATATTCAATTTTTAACTCCCACTTATACATTTTAGAAAATGTACAAAGAAATTGGGGGAAAATGAAATGAACAACGGCTAGAGCTGAAGAGTCTCTCTTCTTTTATAAAAGAGAGCTCCCTCAATAGAATAGGTGGATTTTGCCCTTTGTAATAAAAGACAATATTATTACTTTCGAGTTAATAAAGAGAAAGAGACATTTCATAAATTTGTGGCTTTGATGAATGTATATGAGACTATTCGTTGTGCATTTATTTTCTACTTGAGTAGCATAGAATTCTGTTGTATGAACTATTTTTTCACTTTGTTTTTTCTACTCATGTTGTCACATGTTTTCTTGTGGGTACAAAAATGATGTTATGGATGTATTGTAGTACTATTTGTCTATGTATTTGTATCATTGTTACTTTCATTTATCATTAGAATGAATGAACTATTTCTGGTTCTGATGGTATTACCTTTCGATGTACTCATTCTTTTAGTTTTTTTCCGGGATAGGTTAGAAGTAGTTATATTAGATTAGTGTTCTTTCAATTAGATTAGTCTTAATATTAATTAGAAATATTTGGGGGGGAATCCATTGTCTTTCTCTTTTTTCTTCTTTTAATTCTGAGCAGAAACGAGGCCCATGTACTTGTCAAAAATGCTACACCAAACAAGAGTAGGTCTAATTGGGGTATGCCATCAGGTGTTCTCCCTTACCTACTTCACAGGCCATTTGGACCATTCCACATTAAGAAAATATGTAAATATGAGGGGAATTAATGTGATTAATTAATAATAATTGGAATTATATAAATCAAATCTTAAGGAGTAGGATTTTAATGTAATATTGATTAATTATCCTAATAATATTATTAGGCGGGAAGGGTGCCAATCCACACGTGCCACATGTCAATATAGATGGTGGGTCCATATTGGGCCACGTGTCTAGGGTGCTAGATGGACTATCGACATATCGCTTGTCGAGAGGTTGTGATGTAGTGGTGTTGGAATAAGCCTATACCCGATAGGTTGATATCGACATGTTAGGTATCGAATGAGTGTAAGGTAGGTGGTTTTGGAATGGGCCAATACCAGATAGGATGATATTGACATGTTAGGTATCGATAGAGGGAAGTTAGGTAGTGTTGGGTGTGAAGAGGCCTAGGGATTATAGGTTGAGGGCCTCGATGGATAAATTACCACGTAGGTGTTGCGCCATTAGCCACGTCAACAACCACATATGTGCTAGTTAGATCATGTGGATACCATATGGTGCCATGTGGATGCCATGTGGGAGCCACATGGGTGTGAGAGGGTTTTGGAAATAAGGTTGAAACTTTAGGAGGCCATAAATTTTGATCCAAAGATGGGATTTGAGCAAAATTATAGTCATCGGTAAGTTATTGACGAGCATAAAATAATGGATCCATTGAGAAGAGGCTTCATGATGGTTAAGGAAAAGAAACAAATTGATACCCCTTCCCTTTTAGACAAACTAAGGGGTGGGTAGGTTACACCATGTCCCATATTTCTCTTGTACCAGAAAAATTGGGCTCCTACAAGGTGAGGATCTTGGTATGATGTGGCCCTTCAGAATTAGTTCTTGGATTTGGTGTTTGATTTATTCATTTTCCATAGTAGAATGCCTATATATAGGGCCATTAGCTAGAGGAGCATTGGGTGTCAAATAAATTGAGTGCTTTACCTGATAGTGCAAAGGAACCATAGTAGGAGAGGCAAATATGTCTTTGTGATCTTCTACGATCTTGTCCACCTATTGTTTCTATGTAGAGAGACTTTGCGGTGGGTTTGGTAGTTGTAGTGGCCTTCCATTTTATCTTCCGAATGGACCATAAAGAGGTTGAATCTCCCGGTATGAGATACCATCTTTCATAACTGCTTCACGGAGATCAAAGAGACTGCAATAATTGGGACTTACCTCTGGTACCTTGTAGAGTTCAATTCCCAAATTAATAATTACACTACGAGGCCTAGATTTATAAAAATATGACGCTTCCAGATATATGGTTTTCCTAAAAGAACATCACAAAATTCAAGGGGGAAAACATCACGCAATACCTCTTCTTTGAATGTTTTTATTCCATAGTGCAAGAAATATTGTTGGCTAACGCGAATGTCTCATCCATGACTTAGCCAACCAATGGTGTATGGATGAGGGTGCGACATCGTTGTTAGGTTCAACCTCTTGATGACCTATGTTGAGATTAGTTTCTTCTAGATACTTATGTCAACAATGAAATGGAGAGGGTTCCCCTTAAACCACATCTATGAGTGGAAGATGCTCTCCCCTTCTCCATGATCCTTTGGTTCATCTCGCTAGAATGTTTTGGTAGTGACAGTGACACTAGGTTATGTGTCAATGATTATTTTTCCCTTATTCAGTTATGAATCAAAGTTTGAGTTGGCATATGACTCTAAGGATTTCATCTTAGACAACAATGACTTCTTGGAGAAACATTCACGAGTCTTATGCCAAGGTATTTTGTGGAACTCACACCACTTTCCAGTTTCCTTCTTCGACTTCCTGTTACCCTTCTTTGCTAGTGGCTTGGACTGGTTGTCTTGGGGCTGACCATCCTTGATTTGTCATTTTATTTGGGATTTAGGGCCACCTTTACCGTGCTTTTGTTGCAATGGGTTTGCAGAGATGAAATCCTTCTTATTCTTTTACTTGAAATTTTGCTCGATCTTGAAAACATATTGGTAAGTGACTCCTAGTGAGGAGATGTCTACAAAATCCATATATGTTTGGATGTACCTATGTAGGACACTACGGTACTCAAGGACCAATTTTAGCTCGAAGTATTTAATACCCAACTTTGTGTGCAAGGTATGGAAGATTTTGGTGTACTTTGACATCATTTGGTCTCTCTCTTGATGCAAAGTTGTCCATCTCATGTACTGGTCATCATAGTTTCCAACAGGGTAGTATTTCTCCTTGAGGGAATCAACAAAAGCCTCCCAAGTGGGTTATAGCCCAAACATTGCAGACTCATCTCCGTCATGTTACTCATAGTAAGTTTCCCACCAATATATATCACAGGGAAGAACTTTAAGGAGTGCGAAGGTGATTTTTTCATTGTTGGAAAATTTTTGGATAGAGAAATAACCCTTTAGTTGACTTAACCATTTTTCCAAATAGTTGTTGTCTATCTGGACTTCAAATAAAGGAATAAAAAAGTTAAATTATACCTTGAAAGGTGTCTCATATCCGTAGTGACTACTAGTTGAATGTGCCACTGTTTCTCTTGGCAGTCGTCGAAGGATTGAAGGATCTAGGAAAAATTATCCATCATCTTGTTCCTCTGTTGTGTGAGGGATTACTCAAGAAATAGTTTGATAGGATCTCCTACTCCATCCTCTCTCTTTTCTTCTGCCATGGGAGGTCGCTTGGGTTGGAGAGAGCGGTTTTACTTAATAGAAACTAGCTCAAGACCCAACTCTCTATACCATGACCTCGTCGGGGACATGCACTAAGAAACGAACAGGAGAAGATTGATCTAATACCATTGATTCAGATTATATTGAGAATGACATGAAGGAAAACACATAACAAGGAAACACAAGAAGATATTGCAAGAAACACATTAATACAATTAAAATCAAATTATATTAATGATTGTATGAAATACACAAGACCGTAGAAAATGCAAAGCACATAATCTATCTAGAATGGTGGTAGATCATCTCTGAAGATAGAGATGTGACGACTACACTCATTTGCAAAAAGTTTATTACAAAGAGGAAAAAATTCCTTTTAACATAAATCATTAATGAGAAGACCCTAAACATCCAAAACCCTAACCCCAAAAGATGAAATGCCAAACGTTTTGTGGGCCCCGATGTGGTTAGTTGATACATCAACTTCCTAGGGGAACAATTTTGCATACGATCTCCATTTTGGGTCCTTGGTACCCCTCAAAAAGGTCTATCAAAGGAATACACATTACCTTTCAAATGATCATGCTCATGCTTCATTCTAATTTATGAGCTAAAATTTATGGCTTCCTTAAATTCTCATTTTGCTCAATGTTGTCCTTCAAGTCCACCAATCACCTTCCTCCCCATTCCTAGTTGAGAAATATTTTTCTCAAACCTAAATTCTAAGTGGATATATGGATTCTCCTCTCCAGAATATTTCCAATGACTACTCTCTTACTCAATTCTGAGCATTGAGAAAAAATTATGGTCAATTGAATATTGCCAATTTACCCCTCTCATGCACCTTTCTCCCTGGTGCAAATAATCTCAAACACCAACTTTTGTTGATTACAGAGGTAATTCTATTGGGAACCAAGGAAAAGTTTCTAAGTTAAATAGATAATAATTATGGAAATCTATAGCAATATGGAAATGACAACTTTGTCCTTTCTCACTTTCTCCTGACTTCGAAATTTTAGCTTCGTTTAAGCATACCTATACCAAATACTTTAGAATTTTGATAGAATCCCAATTATATATATTCATGACCACCTTCTGAATGATCTATCAAAATTTCACCTTTAATTTAGACCCCTCTCTTATGGAATAATATCCCCCCACTGTTATCATTCCTCTTGTATTGTAGCCAATGATTATAATTTTTATTAATTATTCCAATGTACCATTTACATTGTTTGGCCCTCAACCATATTAATCAATATGGGCTCTTTTCCCCAACATATCGTCTCACCAACCTAAATCACATTTATACATTTACATTATAATTTGCAGGGATTAAAACTAGGGATGTTACACGTTCCCTCTTCCTTTTCACTCACTTTGGTCTTCCTCTTGCACTCTCACTTGTTCTTTCCTTGGAGTTTTGTTTGGAAAACGACCTTCTCACTTTAGTTTTCTTGGAAACCCCAAGTTTCTTATATGTTGATGGATGGTGTTTCGTTTACTCCATGACAAACATGCCAAGGAAGGTGAGAAACTCCAAAATTCACTTGGTCTCCTCACATGTTTCTTGTGCATGGGTAGGTTTGCCAATGTTTCTTCCCAAGTCATCTAAAAATATTTAAGTGGTGATCAATGTTTCTCCTTATTTGACAATTTTTTTGTCTTCTTATTGAGCTATCCCTTGTGTGGCCATCCTCTCTTCCTTGCTACTCACTTCAGTCTTCCTCTTGCTATTTCTATTGTTCTTTTCTCGAGGTTTTGTTTGGGCATATGAATTCTTGTCTTGAAAATTTTCATGGAAACCCTAAGTTTTTGGTATATGGAAGGATGGCCTTTTTTTTATGCCTTCCCACTAGTTCCAAGGAAGGTGGGAAACCCAAAATTCATTTAGTCTCCTCAAATATTTATTTTGTATGGATGGGCTTGCCAATTTCATCTCCAAAGTCATCTCAAAAGAGTTAAGTGGTGACCAATACTTCTCCTTACTTGAAAATATTTACTCCATGCTGCTTGTGACAAAGAAGGTGGAAAACCCCAAAATTCATTTAGTCTCCTCACATGTTTCTTGTGCATGGGTAGGATTGAAAATTTTGGCTCCTTTGTGATCTCAAAAACATTAAGTCATGACCAATGCTTCTCCTTATTCAACAATATGTTTTATATTATTATGTATTTGTCCCTAGTGTGGTAGTTCTTTCTTCCTTACCGCTCGCTTTGGTTTTCATGTTTCCACTTTGTTCGTTCTTTAGCCTGTGTTTAATTTGAGAATCTACCATATTTCCTTGTCACTTTTCTTGGAAACCCCAAGTTTTCCATACATTGATGGATGGCGTTTCATTTACTCATTGGCACATGTGACAAGGAAGCTGGGAAACCCCAAAATTTGTTTGGTGTCCTCACATGTTTTTTATGTGTGAGAGGGATTGCTAATTTTGGCTACCAAGTCATCTCAAAAAATATAAGTGGTGACTAATGCTTCTCCTTATTCAAAAACATTTTTATCTTCTTACTGAGCTATCCCTAGTCTGGTCATTCCCTCTTCCTTGTTGCTTGATTTGGTATTATCCTTGTCGTTTCACTTATTCTTTACATGATGTTTCATTTGGGCATCTTCCTTCTTGCCTCACCTATTTTCTTGGCAACCCCAAATTTTCAATACATGGAAGGATGTCATTCCATTTATTCCTTTCCATTCATGCCAAGTAAGGTGGGAAACCAAAAATTCGTTTTGGCTCCTCACATGTTTCTTGTGCATAGGCATGATTTCCAATTTTGACTCTCAATTTGTCTCAAAAAACTTAAATGGTGACCAATGCATCTTTTCATTCAATAATGTTTTTTTCTTATTACCGAGCTCTCCCTTGTGTGCTCATTCCCTCTTCTTCTTGATCACTTTAGTCTTTCTCTTTTCATTTCACTTGTTCTTTGCTTGGGGGTTTTCTTGGGAATTTGCATTCTTTCCTTGGCACTTTTCTTAGCAATCCCAAGTTTTAAGTATCTTGAAATATGGTTTTTCATTTACTCCATTCCACTCATGCCAAGGAAGGTGGGAAACCCAAATTTTGTTTGGTCTCCTCACATCTTTCTTGTGCATGAGTGTGCTTTCCGATTTTTCCTCCCGAGTTGTCTAAAACATTTTGAGTGGTTACCAATGCATCTCCTTATTCAATAATATTTTTGTCTTCTTACAAATATCTCCCTTGTGTGTTCATTCCCTCTTCCTTGCTTTTCACTTCAGTCTTCCTCTTTTCATTTGCTTGTTCTTTTCTCGTTGTTTCATTTGGGAATATTTCTTCTTTCCTTATCACTTTTCTTGGCAAGCCCAATTTTTTGGTATGTTGATGGATGGTGTTTTGTTTACTCCATGCCACATGTTCCAAGGAATGTGGGAAACCCCAAACTTTGTTTGGTCTCCTCACCTATTTCTCATGCATGGGTAGGCTTTCCAATTTTGGCTCCCAAGCTCTCTCAAAAAAGTGAAGTGGTGACCAATGTTTCTCCTTATTCAACAATATATTTTTTTCTTACATATCTCTCCCTTGTGTGGTTGTTCTCTCTTCCTTGCTACTCACTTCTGTCTTCCTCTTGTTGTTTCACTTTTTCTTTGACTAGAATTTTGTTTAGCCATATTCCTTCTTTCCTTGGAACGTTTCTTAAAAATCCCAAGTTTTCAATACATAAATTGATGTCTTTTTGTTTACTCCATGCCACCCGTGCAAAGGAAGGTGGGAAACCCCAAAATTCATTTGGTATCCTCACATCCATCTTATGCATGGGAGATCTTAACAATTTTGGCTCACAAGTTGTCTCAAAAAATTTAAGTGGTGATCAATTCTTCTACTTATTCTACAATATTTTTGTCTTCTTTCTGATCTCTCCCTTGTGTGGTAGTTCTCTCTTACTTGCTACTCACTTTGGTCTTCCTATTTCCATTTCACTTGTTCTTTGCCTACCATTTCATTTGGGAATTTTCCTTCTTGCCTTGGCACTTTTCTTGGAAATGCCAAGTTTTCAATACATTGATTGATGACATTTTGTTTACTCCATGCTATTCATGCCAAGGAAGGTAGGAAACCCCAAAATTTCTTGGTCTCTCACATATTTCTTGTGTGTGGGTAGGCTTGCCAATTTTGTCTTCCAAGTCGTCTCAAAAAATTAATTAGTGATCAATGCTTCTCCTTATTCAACAAAACTTTTGTCTTCTTATGTATCTTTCCCTAGTGTGGTTGTTCCCTCTTCTTTGTTGCTTGCTTTGGTCTTCCTCTTTCTATTTCACTTGTTCTTTTCTTGACGTTTCATTTTGACATCTTCCTTTTTCCTTGGCACTTTTCTTGGAAACCCTAATTTTTTGGTACGTTGATGGATGGAATTTTATTTACTTCGTGTCAACCTTGCCAAGGAAGGTGGGAAACCCCAAAATTAATTTTCTTTCATCACATGTTTCTTGTGCATGGATAAACTTGAAAATTTTGGTTCCCAAGTCATCTAAAAAATGTTAAGTGATGACCAATGCTTCTCCTTATTCAACAATATTTTTGTCTTCTTGCCAAGCTCTCCCTTGTGTGGTCATTCCCTCTTCCTTGTTGCTCATTAAAATAGTCTTCCTCTTGCCATTTCACGCGTTCTTCTCTTAGCATTACATTTTGGCATATGCCTTCTTTCCTTAGCACTTTTCTTGGAAATCCCAATTTTTCAATATGTTGATGGATGGTGTTTTGTTTACTCCATGCCACCCATGCCAAGGAAGGTGGGAAACTGTAAAATTCATTTGGTCACCTCACATGTTTCTTATGTGTGGGATAGATTTTTTATTTTGGATCCCAAGTTGTTTCAAAAAATATGTTTCTCCTTATTGAGAAATATTTTTGTTTTCTTATCGGACTCTCCCTAGTGTGGTTGCTCCATCTTCCTTGTTCAATTCGGTCTTACTCTTATTGTTTTATCTTGTTCTTTGCTAGTTGTTTTGTTTGATAATATTCCTTGTTTCCTTGGCATTTTTCTTGGCAACCCAAAGTTTTCAATATATTGATGGACGATGTTTCATTTATTCCATGTCACTTGTGCCAAGGAAGGTGGGAAACCCCAAAATTAATTTCGTCTCCTCATATATTTTTTGTGCATGGGAAGTTTTGCTAATTTTGGCTTCCAATTTGTCTCAAAAAAATTAAGAGGTGACTAATTCTTCTTCTTATTCGACAATATTTTTGTCTTCTCATATAGATTTGCCTTGCATGATCATTCCCTTTTCCTTGCTATTCACTTTGATCTTCATCTTTCCATTTCATGTTTTCTTTGCCTGATGTTTCATTTGGCCATCTAACTTCTCTCCTTGCTACTTTTCTTGGAAATCCCAATATTTTGGTATGTTGATGGATGAAAATTCATTTATTCTATGCCATATGTTCCAAGGAAGGTGGGAGATCCCAATCTCCATTTGGTCTCCTCACATGTTTCTTTTGTTTGGACAAGTTTGACAATTTTGGCTCCCATGTAGTTTAATAAAGGTTAAGTGGTGACCAATGATTCTCCTTATTTGACAACATTTTTGTCTTCTTACACAATTCTCTTAAGTGTGGTTGTCCACTCTTCCTTGTTTCTCACTTTGATATTCCTCTTTACATTTCATTTGTTTTTTTTTCTAGTGTCTCAATTGGGAATCTACCTTGTTTCCTTGCCACTTGTCTTGGCAACCACAAGTTTTTGTTATGTTGAAGGATGGAATTTTTTTACTCCATGCCATTGATGCCAAGGAAGGTGGAAATCATGAAATTAGTTTGGTCTCCTCACTTATTTCTTGTGTGTGGGTGGGTTTTCCAATTTTCGTTCCCAACTTGTTTCAAAAGAGTTAAGTGGTGACCAATGATTCTCCTTATTTGAAAATATTTTGTCTTCTTACTGAGCTCTCCCTTGTGTGGTCAATCGCTCTTCCTTACTGCTCACTTCGGTCTTCCTCTTTCCATTTTTCTTGATCTTTTCCTAGTGTTTCATTTGGTCATCACCCTTATTTCCTTGCCAGTTTTCTTGGAAACCCCAAGTTTTTAGTATGTGTAAGGATGGTGTCTGGTATGCTCCATGCCAATAATGCCAAGGAAGGTGGTAAACCCCATATTTTGGTCTCCTCACTTGTTTCTTATGTGTGGGAGGGATTGCCAATTTTGGCTCCTAAGTCATCTAAACAAAGTTAATTTGTGACTAATGTTTCTCCTTATTTGAAAATATTTTTGTCTTCTTTCCCAACTCTCCCTTGTGTGGTCATTCCCTCTTCCTTGCCACTCATTTTGGTCTTCCTCTTGTATTTTTTCTTGTTCTTTTACCAACATTTCATTTGGGAATATACCTTCTTGCCTTGACACTTTTCTTGGAAACCCTAAGTTTTTGGCATGTTGAAGGATGGTTTTTTGTTTACTCCTTTCCACTCATGTGAAGAAAGGTGGGAAATACCAAAATTCATTTGGTCTCATAACTTGTTTATTGTGCTTGGTAGGGCTTGTAAAATTGGCTCCCAAGTCATCTAAAAAAATTCAGTCGTGACCAATGCTTGTGATTATTCGAAAATATATTTGTATTCTTATCGAGTGCTCCCTTATGTCTTCATTCCCTCTTCCTTCCTTCTAGATTTGTTTTTCCTCTTGATGTTTCACTTATTCTTTGCCTTGAATTTTGTTTGGGCATCTTCCTTCTTTCCTTGGAACTTTTCTTGGCATACATAAGCTTTTGATATGTTGAAGGCTGGTGTTTCATTTACTTCAAGCCACTCATGCCAAAGAATGTAAGAAACCCCAAAACTCATTTGGTCTCTTCATATGTTTCTTGTGCGCAGGTGGGCTTGCCAATTTTGTCTCGCAAGTTGCCTCAAGAAAGTTAAGTGGTGAACACTGCTTCTATTTATTCAACAATATTTTTTTCTTCATACCAAGCACTCCATTGTGTGGTCATTCCCTCTTCCTTATTGTTTTTTGCATTATTCCTCTTGCAATTTTGTTTGTTCTTTTCCTGGCATTTCATTTGGGCATCTGCCTTTTTCCTTGACACTTTACTTGACAACATCGATGATTTTAAGGATTGAAATCTATTTTAAAATGTAGAAACCTTGGCGAATATTACTAATCCTTCATATTCCAACTATAAATGTTTGGTGATAGTTTTGTAAAAGTATTCAAATTTCTAAGGATTTTATATAGTTTATATAAAATTTTGGTGATTTTTAAGGTAAATTAATTTTTTCCTTTAGAAATTGGGAGAATCATTTTTAGAATAGCGAATCATTTTTTTGTAAAATCCATGGAAAATTAGCCCATGAGCGAAATTTAGCCACTAAAATAACCCCTGATTGGAAACCCCAATTTTTGGGTATGTTGAAGGATGGTGTTTCATTTACCAATGGAAATGTCATTTACCATATTTATATGTAACACGTGAGTTGTAAGGTTGGTTGAGCTCATTGTAGGAGGTAGTTTAAAGTTTGTAAATGTTTAGTGCCTTTTTACCTAATGCTTAAACCCTATGGACCTTAACCACTATAACACTTAACATTTAAAAGTTACCTTATTTTGTAACCCACATGTTAGTTTTGATTTATGATATTGCATAGATATATATAATTCATAATGGTTATTATATGTAGATCATTATACAAATCAAGGGTCTTCTCTTCATGAGAGGCGCAACTCTAGATAGTCTCGAGCTCCTACTCCTATACAACCTAGAGCTATGCCTCATCTGACTCATGAGAGGACATGTATATGTTTTTTTTTTAACAAAAACTGAATTTATATATATATCTATATATATATATATATAAAGGATGCGATCGAGGTCACAAAGTACAAAAGAGGGTGCCGGTATAGGAGACCAGCTACAATTTTCATCAAAATATTACTACAAAGAGTTTTCCACAGATTCTCTGTTGTAATCTAGATTTATCAAACTTATCAAAACAAAACTATATCCCGATAAGATTAATTTTCGCCATTTTTGCAAAATTGGGAAAGCCTTACTTCTCTGCTTACAGACAATCTTCCTTTGGACCTCGTACTTGTTCTGGCGGTGGTTCCAGGGCTACATTCATGTCAGGAAGAACTGGTTCTGCCCTACTCCCAGTCTCCTCATTATGGCTTTGCTCTATAGAATTGTGTGTTCTGGCTTCATGCATTGCTTCCATTCTTTCCCCTTGACGTTTGAGATAGTCGAACTCGTCTTGTAGTTGTTTGATTAGGGTGCAGTGTTGCACCAATGTCTCCGGAGTGAAGTTAATGTGGATATGTGGGAGTCCAATTGCAGAGCCAATTGTTGTGTGGTGGATAAATTGTCTTCCACCAACTCGTCCTCCAACCTCTCAAGTCTTGGTCATTGAGCCATTTTAGCATACAATATTTCTATTGGAACCTTCCTATGCTTGATGTTGGAACCTTCATCTGCGCTATCATTGGTGCTGTCGTATTTTATGTCTCTTCGGTAGTGTTGGCCTCTGTAATTTCCTTTATTAGTGTTGCCTTTTTTTTCTCCTCCTCTATCCAAACTTACAATGAAGCAGCCAAGAACTGTATGGAGCCTTTTTCTATTTCCACAGACAATTTCTCCTCTGTAGCATCCTCTGTTGCAGACTTTGGACAGACCAATGACTATGTTGATCCCCGGGTGGTCATTGTTTGTTGCTTCCTTTCTTGCTTCACCAATTCTTCTAGAGATGTTCTTTGCACTCAGGTTACCACTCTTTAAATTCACTTCCCATGACAAACACCACATTATCGAATTCTTCTTTAGCTGGAAGAGACGATGAATCGGGCTTTGTCCATCCTGAATTCCCCTTGTGGATAAGAACAGAGTCTATGCATGCTTAGAGAATGAATGACGCACAAGTGAGGATGCGGCAGGCACTGCCAGCATTCGCATGCTATGGAGCATGGATTCAATCCCTTCACAAGCCTTTATCATGAGAGAAATTAATGAGGAGGTGAGGGAGATGGAGACTGGGTGGGCATGGAGTAACGATTGCAACAGGTTCCTACGGAGTATGAACTCCCTGTAGACCAAGAGATCCATATGTGCGTACTGGAGTGTACTAGCTCCCACGAACCAAAGTATGCTCAAGTACACAAATCCCCCGAGCTTGACGCTTGGCTTACTTGTAATACCTTTTCGCTGAATCACCATGTGGAAGTGGCCTCCATGTGGAGCACAGATCAAAGGGGGATGAGGCATTAAGGGGGGGGAAGAAATAAGAGCCTTCCTAGGACATCCGTATGACATGGGCCTCTTCTTATAGCTAGATTAGTTTTTTCTTCTTCTATCCCACTATTTATGCACCGAATATGGTAAAACGTAGAGTGCATGGTAGATATCATATCTATGATTCTTTCTATGAGCCTTTTTAGCTTTTTATTATTTGTGGTTGTTCTTTTGATGAAGTACTGAATTATGTTCTTCATGTGGGTATATTTATATGTATAAATTCCGGACATTAAATCATCAACTCGGGGTCTTGTAAGCTTTGAGATGCAAGCACAAGAAATGCAGGATCACAACCTATGTTGACCTATCGAAGAAATGATGACAAATCAAACTATAACAAAGAGTTATATTCCTGGATGAGGGTTACTCAAATGATTATCTTGGCACAAACCATAGTCTTTCCCAAGGGTCCCTGTGATCACTTATAAAAAAAATTGGTCATTCAATATTCAATGGATAATCAACTTCTCTGGTCAACTAAAAGAAAGCTTGAAATACAAATCTTGAAAGTTGCAGGAAACATAGAGGCATATGCCAACCATTCACCATGAATTTCAATTACACTTAATTGGCTTTGGGTACAATATTTCACTCGATAAGTCCAAGTGTTCTTGTACTTCCAAATGAATGTAATTACAACAATGATATTTGGTTCTAAGCAATTGCATCTATGTATTTAGCTAAATCAAAAGATTGGTAAACAAAAGGCACTTAATAAATATAGAATTGGAAATCGGATCTACTATCTAACTACGAATAAATAAACACAACGCATGCCAAGGAATGGGGATCCTACCAAACCTAGCACATGTTGTGGGAAAACTTAAAAACAAAGTGAGCACTTCAATCATGGGAACAAAATATCAGCAGTTGATTATTATTGAATGAAATTGGAGATTACAATTATCCAAGCAGTTATTCCACTCTCTCTTACAATAATCACCAATCATTTCCTCCTCCTCTATT
>JASDQU010738045.1:120814-132119 GCA_032191745.1 Picea mariana | reverse complement strand
AATTACAACAATGATATTTGGTTCTAAGCAATTGCATCTATGTCTTTAGCTAAATCAAAAGATTGGTAAACAAAAGGCACTTAATAAATATAGAAATGGAAATCAGATCTACTATCTAACTACGAATAAATAAACACAACTCATGCCAAGGAATGGGGATCCTACCAAACCTAGCACATGTTGTGGGAAAAATTAAAAACAAAGTGAGCACTTCAATCACGGGAACAAAATATCAGCAGTTGATTATTATTGAATGAAATTGGAGATTACAATTATCCAAGCATTTATTCCACTCTCTCTTACAATAATCATCAATCATTTCCTCCTCCTCTATTCTATTATATATATAATAGAGGAGGAGGAAATGATTGATGATTATTGTAAGAGAGAGTGGAATAAATGCTTGGATAATTGTAATCTATCTATCTATCTATCTATCTACACACACACACACACACACACACACACACACACACACACACACATAGAAAAGAAATGGAGTGGATCAAAACTAGTTCCCTCAAATCAAAACTTACAAGATATTGCTTGTCTCATTTTTTTGGTTCTTGGTTGCAAAGATAAGTCAATATCTAATTACAAATCATTTTACATAACATGAAAGAGCTAAGAATATCTTGATTTGACCCCTTTGTTGGTTGGGCACATTAATTTGTCTAGAACATTGGAGAAGACGATTGCAACAGTAAATCTAGACAAACCTAGATTAGAGAAACATCCATATCTCTTTAACCAAATAATTTCTAAGAAATAGACCAAAGATCTACTCAAATCAGGTCGTTCTGCACAAAACCCATGTTTTAGATTTTTTAGATTCGTCTCCATCAACTCGTAAATCATGTGGGAAGATCATTGTTGCTAATTTGGCACATATTTGGTCGAGGACATTTCACCATGGGTTGGAGGCTTCCCTGTTGGAACTGGGTGCGATTTAATGAAAATGATATCATGTCGAGGGTCCTAATGACAAAACCCAAGTTTAGGAATCTTCCCCAAAGATGTGTGGATATGTCAATCATGAAGACTGGGTACCAAAAGTGAACTGTTGGTACCGAGAGTGAAATTCTCAAAAAACTTCATCAGTAATATTAGTATAAACCTTTTCCAATTTACTAAAAACAAAGGAAATTGTAAACATTAACAACATAATCTCATTAGGCACATTAACTTCATAAGTATGGGTAAATGTGGTATTATTCATAGTAAACGGGTTCAAGGATAATGTAAAATGATAAAAAAGGGAACCAACTGATGATGTAAAAGATGTCAAATTAGTGAGCCAACATCTCCCTCACACCCAAGGCTTGACAAGTCCTCACTCCAAATGAAGTAGGAAAATACCATTTGCTGACTACAAAATCCTCTTGAGATTTTCCAACATTAATTCCATGTTGATTCAATCTCATCAATATGCATTTCCACTACTAGATTTTGCTCAGATACTTCACCTAAACTATCATAAATCAATCATCTATGTTGTTCACACTTCCAATGAAGACCAATGGTGCAAATTGCATTTTTTGTTGTACATTACTAAATGTTAAAGGTACCTGGGTCATGAACATGTGGTGACTTAATATCACTTCAAAGAAGCATGGAATAGATGGGTGACATGAAGTAGTACAAGTATGCCTACAATCTCTCCAAGGGGCTCAACAAAGTTTCCCACGTGAGATTCTATCCACTAATAATGAACTTTCCATGGAAACTGAGTCCCATGGAGGTAAATGGAATGTTCTATTATAGGCATGCATTCCATATTGCCATGTTTTTCCACAAAGCTTGTTTCACATGATGTCCTAAGAACCACATGGAACATTTTCCAAAACTACATGACTCCCCACACATTCTTTTGCAATAGGAACAATACAAAGATGCAACCTTTCGAAATGGAAACCGTGATTAGCAAGATAGCCATATGGCCAAGGAATGGAGAAAAAAGAAAGAACAGAAGAATGGGTGTTCCACAAGGAACTAGAAAAGGAATTAAGGTCTTCCCACATGCACAATAAAGATCATTGAAAATGGTTTCAAGGCAGGGTGGATAGTGGCCATCATGGAAACGTTATTGGAAAAATGATTCCCATATTGTAACTTTTCCCATGAGACATTTGGCATAAATGTAGATCTGAATCATCTGAAAGGGTAATTGAGGTCCCTCTATTTGCAAGAGGGAAACATCTTTTACTGCACCGATGTTTACCACAATTTTTTCTTAATAATTTTCACACGTGACTTCATCATTCTCCTCTACAAATACCATGGTCTTTCAGAAAGGGATTGTCTTAGATGATGATTTACATTTTGATTAATGGAAGCCAAGAACGGAGGACAATTCCCTTGGTGACAAGTATTTATACACAAATTTTTTCCACAGAGAAGAAATTCCTCGCATACCTCTAAGAAGGTTGGCACACTATCCACAAAATTCTTCCTCTAATTTGCAGTTGGGTTTTACCATAGGGGAAAAATTTGTCCATGAGAGCCTAGCTTCTGTTGTGGAGATGATGCCAATAAATGTTGAAGGATGGAGGGGTACTACGGATTGATGATGGTTTGGAACCAAGCTTCAATGTAATCTTTGTCTCCTTGGCTCTCTTTTATTTTCATGCAATGAATTCCTTTGGAGAGTTGGTCTTCACACTCCATAATGCAGAAAGGATTTGGTGATAAACATGCCGATAATTCTTCGATCTTTGGATCTAATAACTAATCTTTATCTAATGTGGTCCATGATTCTTTGATCTCTTCTATCTCCTCACAAGGACTACTAGAAGAAACTTCCAGATCCTCCTCCTATGGAATATGTTCATGGATCCCTGGTTCCTCTATTGCTTCTTGAATTGCAGACTCGTTCTCAGTAACAACTCTGGAGTGTGGGAAAGGATTTGAGAGGATCCTTGCATGGTTATGTCCTCCTTTTCTCAACAAATTCTTGTTCATATTTACATTCTTTTGGTTGTTCTACTGATCCTTGTCTCGCACATGGATTAGTGTATGGAGTTCTTACAAAACAAAAAAAAAGAACTTTTAATAAAATAGATGAAATATTGCAGACCACACAAGACAAATTCCAAACAAGAGCATGTATTCAGACAAATCACGCTACTAATACTCTACTATCACCAAGTTTTCTATTGACATGAGAATCTTTCCATTTCCATGCATCAATCCAAAACAAGACACATTGAACCAAAACGATAAGGGATCAGAGAAACTCACTAAAGTGAATGTGGTGGGATAGAACCCTTTCATAAATTATGAACCAAGGGAACCTTTGAATCTTACCTTTTTTCCTCCTCCGAGTCTTAAAGGTTGGTGCACAAAATTATGTGTAGAAACAAAAAATATAAGTGATCTAATCCCTTTAGCACCTCCTTAAAAATGATGCCAAAAATGTTATGATATTTATAGGTATAAATTCCAAACATTAAATCATCAACCTGGGGGCTCGAGCTTTAAGATGCAAGCATGGGAAATGAAGGATCAAAACCTATGCTGGCCTATCAAAGAAATTCTAGCAAATCAAACTACACCATAGAGTTATATCCCTAGACGAGGGTTACTCAAATTCTTATCTTGGCACAAACCATAGTATTCCCTAAGGGTCCCTATGATCACTTATAAACAAAATCAATCCTTCAATATTCAATGGATAATTAACTTCTATGGTCAACTAAAAGAAATGTTGAAATAAAAATCTTGAAAGTTGTAGGAAACATAGAGGAATTTTCCAACCATTCATCGTGAATGTCAATTACACTTAACTAGATCTGAGTACAATCTTTCACTGGATAAGTCCAAGTGTTCTTATACTTCCAAATGAATGTAATTACAATAATGATCTTTGGTTATAAGAAATTGAATCTATGTCTTTCGCTAAATCAAAACACTGGTAAACAAAAGGCACTTAATAAAACTATAAATGAAATTCATATCTACTATCTAACTAGAACAAATAAACACAATTCATGCCAAGGATTGGGGATCCTACCAAACCTAGCACAGGCTATGGGAAAAATTACAAACTAAGTGAGTACTTCAAGAATGAGAAAAAAATATCAACAGTTGATTATTATGGAATGAAATTTGAGATTACAAATATCCAAGCATGGATTCCACTCTCTCTTACAATATTCATCAATCATGTCCTCCTTCTCTGTTCTATGGATGTATATATACAGAGAAGAGCAATGGAGTGGATCAAAACTCATTCCCTCAAATCAGAACTTACAAGATATTGTTTATCTCATTTTGGTGGATCTTGGTTGCAAAGATAACTCAATATCTGATTACAAATCATTTTACATAACTTGAAAGAGATGAGAATAGATTTATTCGACCCCTTTGTTGGTTGGGCACATTCATTTGTCTAGAACATTGGAGAAGATGGTCGCAATAGTAAATATGGACAAAACCATATTAGAGAAACAACCATATATCTTAAAATGTATACTTTCGAAGAACATCACTTATTCCTAACTCAAATTAGGTCATTTTGCACAAAACCTATGTTTTAGATTTTCCAGATTTGTCTCCATTAACTCAAAAATCACGAGGGAAGATCATTGCTGCTAATTTGGCACATATTTTTTTAGTATGTTTGACCATGGGTTGGAGGCTTACCTATTGGACCTGGGTGCCATTTGATGAACATCATACCATGTTGAGGGTCCTAGTGACAAAACCCAAGTTCCATAATCTTCCCCAAAGATGTGTGGATATGCCAATCATGGAGATCAGGTACCAAAAGTGAATTGCTCAAAAACCTTCATTAGCAAGATTAGTCTAAACCCTTTCCAATTTACTAAAAACAAGGGAAATTGTAAAGATTAACAATATTAAGCTTGTTAGGCACATTAACTTCATAAGTATGGGTAAATGCAGTAATATGCATAGTAAACGGGTGCAATGATAAGGTAAAATGATAAAAAAAGGGAACCAACTGATGATGTAAAAGATGTAAAATTAGAGAGCCAACAGTTCATTTATGGATATCTTTAACTTTGAAAGTTTAAATTCATAAGAAAACAATGATTTTAATGTATATATGTTTTTCATCTAATTTGCAAAGGTCCCTAGTGGATAAGATCATCTCACATATCATAATTTGTGGAGAATGAGGTGACATAGATCACTGATGAGGATATCTCTACATAGAGGAACTAGTTGTGTAGAGATATCTTTAGTTATTCCTCATGATAGATCCACTTGGAACTCTATGCCAATGATTCTAGAGAGTGTTGATCAGTTGATGGGTCTCAATTGTAGGTTGGGGCCATAGAGTACCCTTTGGAAAAGTGTCATCCCAAGGAGGACGGGTGATTTGTTAGGGACAAATAAATAGGAGGTAGTGAAAATTGCAATGAGAGAACATGACGTTAGTGGTACATTATTTGAGATCCCTCTTAACCATGCAAGGGGGAAAATACTTAAAATATGATATTTTAAGATTGAGTTTGCAGCGCATCATGTTTATGAAAACTTTATTGAAGCATGGGGCATGTTCCCCCACCATGATGAGGTTGTCTTATATTTTCTGAAATATATATCTGCTAAGTTTATGTTTCATATGCACCTTGACTATGCCAACACATCATCATGTGTATATGGTCTGGGTAGGGTAAACAACGATGTTATCTTGGGGCTCATGGAGACCTTGCTTCCATACAAAATTTTTCTAGATTAATACCATTGATGAGAAAGAGTATTGTTTTTACCTAGGATTTAGTCGACCTATCACATATTAGAATTGAGGCGAGGGATGCCATGGTGGACACCATGTGCATTTGATTGGGAAATATCTTAGTTTCTTTAGCTAGGACCACCACCTATTTCTACAAAGCCTAATTTTTGTTTCGTGGTCGATAGTGTACTTGAGTTGTTACCCCTCAATTAGTTATTGTAGTATGCTATCGATGCCCAAGATGCATTATTTTCAATTGCATGAGGGATTCAAACCAACTTGTAGAGGAGAGGTATAGTTTTGTGCAATATTGTATGCTTAAATTATCTTTATTAGTCATCAATTTATCATATTTTAATACATGTAGCATCAACATATTAAGTAATATTCTTTTGTATTTATGCCATGTAGATGTCAACCTTACTAGATGAGCATTACTTTAGTGAACAATTAATTTATTGTGTACCCTCGGAAGATGTAGGAGATCCGATTAGTATATGGTTGATTTCTAAAAGTAAAAGGTTAGTATATGGCTAACTTTATTCATGTATCTTATTCAAATTGTATAGGGTAAATGA
This sequence comes from Picea mariana, assembly GCA_032191745.1. Classification (NCBI taxonomy): domain Eukaryota; kingdom Viridiplantae; phylum Streptophyta; class Pinopsida; order Pinales; family Pinaceae; genus Picea; species Picea mariana. The sequence goes on along the minus strand of JASDQU010738045.1, from coordinate 125,837 downwards.
AAGGGTGTTGCCAATGTTCCCACGCCCTTTCCAGGGCATGAGTCCATAGCTGAGCCTGAATCTCCACATATCATCTTTATGGAGATATGTACTCAGCTTTAGAGCCTAGTTGATGAGGTACAAATTCTGAGTCAATTCAACCTAATCCAAATTATACATCAAGTTTTGCAATAATGATTATAGTACTATTTATTAATTTGAGTGTTTACACATAATATCGTCACACACAGGTCTAGGTAAAGGGGCTTTTAAATGTCACAGTGATGTGATTACATGAGTGGGATGCAACACTTCAGGTTAAAATCATGAATCTAGGTGTCTATTTTCTTTGCTTTTTGAGAAAATAAATATATTTTCAGAAGTTTTTCAACTTCTGGTAAACAAAAGTATTTATTTATTTATTTATAATTTCGCTTTAAAGTGAAAACAAAACTTGTCATGAATTTGGTTAGATTTCTATTGATTATTTTTTGAAATTTTCTTATTGACATTTGATATATCATTTTAATGATTGTTTGACAGTATGTTCCTTAAAAAATGAAGGCACTAATAATGAGTTATGTTTGTTGACACCAATTTACTCGTTATTAAACTTTTGATTCTGAAAATGAAATATGCTCAACAATCCAAACAAACACTATTAAAGTATGACTATAATTTTGAAGACAACATATGCATATTATAATTACCACAATTTTTTGAATTTGACTAATTTGAAAAAAATGCATATTTTAAACACATTTATATTGACACCATTTATCTGCCTTAATTTTTATTTAAAAGTAAAATATAAAAGTACCCTTTTGAATAGGACAATGAAAGATTCCATATATAAATTTTCCATAAGTTTTTACTATGTATTATTGTAGATATTGATTTTTCATTTTACTGAATCATTATGTCATCTAAAAATAATATGCAGACATTTATTTATAAAATTAACTAAAATTATTGAAAAACAATTAAATTGAATACAAATTGTATCAAAATAAAGTAGATTCAGTTCTAAAACTATTGGTAATAGTTTCAAAACCAGACTCACGGTATTTTAAGAAGTCTTCTCCTCCCCAAGTTGGAGTAAGTTGAAGAGAACACATACTTTTCTAAAAATTCCCATAGTTACAGGTTTTCGCCCGAAAGTTAGTTTTAATGGAAAATTGTTGTTAGATTTAAAATTTGTGTTACATTTTTCAACAGTTCCATTAGATTTAACTTTCGATCGAAAAAACAGTTTGACCGAAAACTATTTCAGCCGAAAAATTCAAGAGTTTGGTCAAAACCAATAGCAATTTTCACGACCCGATTCTGAGCACGAAAGCATTACACAAATTCATGATTTTACCCATCATCAACATCCTGATGGGATCCCATTGATGATCCTAGGATATGTCACATATAATTATATCCCATATGCATATTTTATCATCAACCCGAACTAGGTGAGGTCCTCCATCTAGTTAAAATTTGAAAACATTGTCCGCAAGTATATTTTGTACTTAGTAAAGTTATCTAACTATAATTTTAATTTTAATTTTAGTTTAATGCGTTGGAGGTATTTTTATGATTTATTTTTATGTTGACACTCATATGAGTGATGAGAGGCCTGATGTAGGTTATGGTGGTGGTGGCAACGACCATGAGGGTGATGGGGTTCCTAGTACAAGGGATGGAGCTAGTTTAGGTGGTCATAGGGCTAATGGTGGTAGATGATTTAGATTTGTAGTTTTTTATTATAGCTCAGTTCCGATATCATTTTAGTGTTCTTAGTTCAATGCTTCGATTTTTACTAGATCTTATTTTTATATATGATGAATATTGATGTATTTTATTACATGATGAGTATCGATGTATTTTATATTACATGATGAGTATTGATGTATTTTATTAATATTGATGATTGCTCATGAATGTCAACTTTTTTTCATATTTAAAGTGTTATAAAAGGTTAATGGGACCAAAAAAGGTTGAAATTAAATTTCATTTTCCTTTTGAATTACACACTTTAAACAAGAAAAACAACGAGTGAGATGCTAAAATTTTAGTAATCAACTAACATATCTTTATCCCAAATCATGTCTTAATATTTGATCCATGATAAACATTTCAAACACCCAAATCACAATTACTATTCATTTATATTATGAGCACAACCATCATTACATCATTATTATAACGAGTTTTACATATTTAAAAAAAAACAATATAGTGGTTAGGAGGTCATAAATACTATTTATATAATTGGTTTTGATGTGTGATTTTGCATTTGTTTTTTTTTTTTTCAAAAAATAGTGTTAGGAAATTTGTTTTTCAATGTCATTAAGAGCAAATTTAATCCTTTAAGTTGAGTAGCCAAACTAATTATAATTCATATCTATATTATGTTTAACTTTAAATTGCAAAAGTAATAGTTTTAAGTCCTAGATATTGAGTCATTAAATTTCTATTGTTATATTAGTGTTGTCCTTATTGGTTGGATAGGCCCTTTAATGGTTGTCTATACCCTTTAATTGTAATTTTAACCTTTGTCTCCTGCACTTGATACCAAGGATACCTAGGTTTATAGATAATCTCATCTTGTGCATTTGTTATATTATAAAAGGAGGATTCCCCTAAAAGAGGCTTCTCATTCGTTCTTCTCTTTCATTCTTAATGCATGGAGTTACTTTATTTCTATTTTTATGCTATTTGGGTGTTTGGTGCATAAAATTTGGTATTAGAGCATACAGTCCTCGGGTTTGGCTCCTCAAACAAGTCATCTTGGCATTTTTTCTATAACTTTTTTCTAGAAAGTTTTAGATAGTTAAACTATTAGGAGCTTGAGTTGACATAGTGAGGTACATGTGGTAAAAGTTTCATATTTTGTTTCACTATATGTTTCAAGTTACATGTTGTGGATGTTAGAGTTTCTTATTGGTCCTAAAACAAGTCTCAAATAGATGTTCCAAGGAAAATAGTCATATATGATTATATAAAGATCCAAATTGAGTGAAACTAGTTGTATCGAACAAAGTAAAGACCATAGAAGTTTTGGTCAAAATGTTAGAAGTAGATCTTAAAACTTGGACACATGGTAGTTTTACAAGTTTGTTCTCCTGAAAGGGCCAAAATCAACATGTTTTGGGAAATGTTACCCTAAATTTTTCTTGGCACATTAGAATTTAGTCAAATCAATGGAATTGTAGAAAATAAATATTAGGCTACTACAATTTGAAATTTTAGATTTAGAGATATAGAAATTTTAGAGTTATATTAGTTGTAAGGTTAGCTTCTAGAATAATTTCTGAATCGGGGTTTTAAAAATCTACGTTAAATTATAATTTGCATATTTTTTTATTGGAAGAACTATTTTATGTGGTTCAAAAAGGTGTGGTAAAGAGAAAATAGAGGATAAATATAAGTAAATATTATTTTTGGGTCACATTGCAAGAGGTGGTGGAAAACAATCTACACCTACTAAACCTATAGAGAACCCATCCATGAATCCTAAAGAATGTGAAGACTTAGGGAACCAAGTATCCCAATTGAGGAACCAATTTAATGGCATGGGTGATAATTCATTGAAAAATGTTGATTTGGTATGTTCAAAAGAAATCTTTAAAAGGGAAATTGAAGATAAAATGGAAAATTTGATATATCAAAAGATGGAAAAGTGAATGGATCAAAAGATGGAAGTTGAAGAAAAAATGGAAAAGTATATGGATCAAAAGATGTAATTATTAAAAAATTCCATGGAAGCCATGCTCTTACATACCCTAGATGAGAGGTTCCCAAAAAGTGATATTGTGACCTAAGTAAATCATGCAAATAAGGAGAACAAAAGTATTGAACACCAGTCACATGTGAGGAATATTTTAACACATTTGGAGAACATGAAGATTGAGTCCCAAAATCATGATCATTCATCACTCCAAGATATGCATCATTGGTGGTTAAACTCAATACCAAGGAAATACTTGATTCCCTTGATCAATATGAGAAAATGTTATGGTAAAGTTCCTATACCATGGATATTCTATATGGAACAACTGTTTGATCTACACCAACCACCAACTTTACAAAAGGTAACTCTTGCATCCTTCTATTTAGAACCTAATCATTTTTTTTGATACTAATGGATTTGTGAGAAAAATAAGGAGTCTATTTATCCATTTTTATGGATGAAATGATAGTACATTACGAGGGTATTAAGAGCAACACATTCTTTAGTCAATTGATAAATCACTGGCAAATAGGTCCAATTATAGAGCACATTCAACAATTTCAAAAGCTAAGTCTTAGAGTAAAGAACATTCTATAGGATAATTTGTTAGATATATTTATGGGCACTGTAAAGAAAATAATTCAATATGAGGTGCATCTCTAGGGGCCTAAATCTTTGGAAACATAGTTAACAACTTGACAATAATTGTGACCTCAAAACGAGAAATCGACCCATAAAAACCCATATCTTTGGGTAAAAAACACCAAACTCAACTGTCATTTTGAAAAGTGGTGCTACTGATAGCTCCCTTGTTTTCAAGTTTAAAAATATCACCTTTTTCAACCATGTCCTTATTAGTGTCGTAACGTTGTTGACAAAAACCTTAAATCAAGCTCTGAATTGAAAAGTGGTACTAACAACAACACAATTTTTTATTTTCGAGGTTAAAACTTCAACTTCTTTGAAATATTCAGAATTGAAAACAAGTATTTTTGCAACCAAAATATTAAAATCAAACCCTAAATCAAAAATTGGTGCTCCTAGTAGCACCCTCCCTTTTTTTAGGGAAAAAACTACAATTTTTTGAAATATTGGCCTTAAAAACCAATACTCTTGGAACCAAAATATTAAGATTAACCACTGAATCAAAATGAGGAACTATCATTAGCGCCCTTTCTATCTATCACATCTTTGTTGATTAGTTATGGGCCCTCATCCTGATAGACTAGTCTTTGGAAGGCCCTCTATCTCAAAATTTGCTTGTTTGCTATCACTTGTCGATTTTTAGGGTGTTCTCTATGTTGCTTTCTATCTAGTTGGCCA
>JASDQU010738045.1:109624-120794 GCA_032191745.1 Picea mariana | reverse complement strand
AAATGAGGAACTATCATTAGCGCCCTTTCTATCTATCACATCTTTGTTGATTAGTTATGGGCCCTCATCCTGATAGACTAGTCTTTGGAAGGCCCTCTATCTCAAAATTTGCTTGTTTGCTATCACTTGTCGATTTTTAGGGTGTTCTCTATGTTGCTTTCTATCTAGTTGGCCACGGGTTGAAATATAATCTTACTAAAAAATCTTCGTTTGACCCATATATTTTATGGTGGATAGCCAACCTACTCTCATTGGTCTAAGAGGTAGTGAGGATCTCCTCTTGAGATTGAGGAACCACCAGTACTTTGATTACGAATATTCATTCCTAATGACATGCTTAGTGATTTAGAAGTCGAAACACACACTAAAAAAACCAAATAGGTTCTCACTCCAGCTTTAAAGGATCACCCCCCGGGGGGAGATCAAAATCATTGAAAAAAATCATCTGGTTAATTTCAATCCTCCTTTGAATGATCCTAATGACCCTTTACTTGTTAAAGTGGGTGAACATCCCTTGAGTAATCCTTTTTCTTTCTTATTCGTGTTCTTTATGATGCCAGGTTGTAGTGGTTCATTTAGTGCAAGGGTACCCACTCTCTCTATTCCCAACATGTCAGAAAAAGGCACAAGTGGCCCCTCCTTACCACTAGTCAGTGGTACAAGTCCTTCTATCCATGTACCTAAAACATATAGTGTCCCTATTTGGGAGATGCCATCAGTCAACCCAAGTGTTCCTCCCCAAGGTTTTCCTACTTTTAATATTACTACACTAAGAATGTAATTACCTAGTGTTGATTTTTCTTTTAGTGGGGGGCACACCCTTGGATTTAGTATTGGTAGTGGTTCTACACCTGTCTCTGACATATCCATTGGACAATCCAAAATGTAGGTTTTCATTTTGATTGGAATGTTCCTCAAAGTGTTGTCCCTTCAAATGATACTACTCATGTTTATGAGGGCAACAATGTCCCAAGAGGTAGTGGTGTTGGTGGTAATATGGCACCTAATGAGCTGCAAGGCCATACCTTTATCTATCACAACTCGTTTTCCAATACTTGGTTACCATTTTTGGAGACCTTGAACTTAGTTTACTTATCATAGTTGATAACAAATCCCATACACCATCACCCTTTATGGTCAATCATTCCTACCAAGTTACCTTCAGACATCCCTAAGTTTGATGGAAAATCTAGACAAGATCCTTCCACTCGTGTGATGACTTTTCATTTCTAGTGCCATATAAATCCTTGGTAGAATATAGTATTCAATTGCATCGTTTCTAAAGAACCCTAAAATGGAGAACAACCAAATGGTACATTGATTTATCTTGTGCTTCATTTCATGATTTTTTGTCATTGGCTATGGATTTTTTGACACATTATCAATTTCCTATCCACTACGAAACTAGAATTGAACTCTTGACGTCATTACACCAGAGTACCTTTATGTATATTTATGATCATATTAATGAATGACAATAGAGGCATTCACTGATCAGAGCTAAAATCCCAGATCAATTTCTAGTAGAGTAGTTCATAGTATTTACTTCCCAACACTTCCAAAGATGTTGCTCCATTAGGGCCCTCACCAAGGAATAGGTTATTATTTGCACTCAGTAGATGGACTTGATTTAATCTTAGTCCAACACATTATATGAGTTGATACATCATGCACCTTGATTTAAGACTAACCTCTTGAAACCTACTCTAAGACCACACACTGATGGTGTGATTGGTTCTACTAATCATGCAACTATTGGGTAGTTGGTGGACCAAATGGGATAGATTTCCATGTATCATAATTCACCTACAACTATGAAAACCTTGAAAAATTCCTCAGTCCCTTCCCATACCTTCGATGTTAATTCGATTCATTTGAAAAATTCAAGGAACAATATAAAATTCAATAGTTAAAGGAAGAATAACAAAAAGAAAAATTATAATCCTGGGATAGGGACTATCCCCAATCCAAGTAATTCCATTGGGGACACTAACGGGAATAAAAAACTTAAGATCCCTTGCAAAATTTGCACCGAATACCATTTTACTCACCAGTGTCCTTAAATGGAGGATATTCAACAATATACAACTGAACATGGAGCTCAACAACAACATAAATACTTACCAATTCATTTTTCTCCATAGCAGGAAAACAATGGTTTCTTCTAATATTGTACCTCAACAACGGGATAGTACCTTGAATGCCAATGTTTATATTTGTGAACAAGATGTTCACATACAAACTTGAGCTCATAATTATGATGTTAATGAGAATATATCTACTACAAAAGAACCATTTTCATCATATCCCAATGTCTCTTTACACGTAGAGAATCCATTTTCATTATAATTGTGCCCTTTATCTCATATATATATCAAGGATACCTAGTACTAGGATCATCTTATCTCATCTCATATTTTATTATGAGTTGGATATATTGTAAAAGGATCCCCCCCCCCCTCCAATCAGACTATATTAATTGGCGTTTTATAATTTTTAAGGAATTGGATCATAACATTTGGTATCAGAGAATTGATCCCAGGGTTTTGTTGCTTCAAGTGAGTCATCTTGGAGATTTCGCTCTAACATTTTTCCTAAGATGATTTAGACTTCTAAATTTAGAGGTTACTTATGAGACATATCCAAGTATGTCTGATAAAAATTTCAAGTTCTAGTTCATTACACATTCGAAGATATAGCCTATGCAAGATAAGGTTTTTGACGTAGCCTAAAATCCATTTTAAAGGTGTTATCTTGGAATTTTCACTATAAATTTTTTTCTGAGAAGTTTTAGATAGAAAATTCTTGTGGAGAATGAGACAACATAGAAAAGCATGTTTCATCCATTTTTTTTTTTTTTTTTTTATAGTTTCAGAGATATCTTTTGTGGAAGTTGGGGTTTGTGACTAGTCCTTAAATTAGTCTCAAATGAGTCATATTTTTATTTTATCTATAAACGAATTTCAATGAAGTTTCAAACTTTGAAATTTTTAGAATCCTAAGGAGACATATCGAATTATATTTGGAAAATATTTCATAAGTTGAATTTGATCCAGATGGATCTTGATGGCCATCCACCTTTTCAACTGAATCACCATTTTAAGCATGTAGTTTTGATAAACGACGATATTCACCCTTTTGATGGGGAATGGAATGTATTGTCATCTTCATTTGTTAATTATGGACATAATGTAATGATTTCCTAGTGGTCTTATATACATGCCTATAGCATAGTGTTAACACACTGGATCCCATTAGAACTCCGCGGTTAAGTGCACTCAGGCTAGAGTAGTACTGGGATGGGTGACTGCTCGGGAAGTCCTAGTGTTTTACATGCCTATGAAATTTTATAAACTTAGTCCAATTTATCCCACATGCATCATGGGAATTGTTGTCCTCTCACTCTCTCATATATAATCGAGGTGAAGGAGGCCCTTTAAGCATGCAATGGAGTGTGATGAAAAGGTTGTTGCAAATGAAGCTTGGCCAACATATCTTTCTTTTCAAAGATAGGCTACCCCATTTTGTCAGTTTGTGTTCTACAATGTTTTTCTATATTATTTAGTAATATAAGTTGGGTTTCACTGTATTTCTATGTTTTCTTCTATATTTTTGTATATTTCATTGTTATATCTTGGTTATATGTTTGTCTTCATATTGTTCTCAAAATAATTTGGTTCAATGGTATCATAGCAGTTTGCTCCTTGTTATTTCTCAGAGAAAATTCTCAAGGAGGTCAGGGTACAGATATTTGGGTCTCGAGCTAGTTTTGCGTGAGGACAACCTCTCTCACTATCCTAAGAAACCTCCCATGGTAGAAGAAAAGAGAGATGATAGAGCAAGATATCCTTTCAAGATGTTGCTTGAGGAACCTCCGTGCGACAACAGAACAAGATGATGGAAAAGTTTGCTCAGATCCTTCGAATACTACTGATGGAGATGACTGAGGCATCTTTGACAAGAATCCATTTCGCAAGTGAGACACCTTTAAAGGTACAAGTATATTTCGATATCCCTTTATTTGAAGGCCAGATAGATGCAGATGCTCTAGAAAAATGGTTGAATCTTCTAGAAGGTTATTACTCTATCCAAGAAAATTACGACAGTGAAAAGATCACCTTCGCGCTCCTTAAATCCCTTCCCCATGTCAGAGCTTGGTGGTAAGGTTACTGGGAGAGGTATATTGCTGATGAATCTACACTATTTTGGAGAGAATCCACTTTGGCGACCTTTGAAGATTCCCTAAAGGAGGAGTTCTACCCTGTTGGAAAATATGATGACCAATACATGAGATGGACAACTATGTGTCAGAAAAGAGACCAGACGGTGCCATAGTACACCAACATATTTCATACCTTACGCTCAAAGCTAGGTATTAAAGAATCCAATAGGCTCCTGGTTTTGAAGTACCACAGTGGTATACACAGGTACATCCAAACAAAGATGGATTTCTTGGACATCTCCTCACTGGGAGATAATTATCGATATGCAGTCAAAATTGAGCAGAAATTAAAGCAGAAGGGTAAGTGGGAGAAGCATCACAAAGTCAACTCTAACTCACATAATGAAAGAAAAATCAAGGAAGGCCAGCCTCAAGAGAGACATCCCCATATGCAGGCAAAGAAGGGTAATGGTAAGTCTAAGAAAGACATTGAAAAGTGGTGTGAGTTCCACAAGATCCCTTGGCAAAACACCGATGAATGTCACTCAATATATTCATTTGTGGCCAAGCTCAAAGACAAAGAGTTGAACCTCAACGTGGACCCTGATTCAAAAAATAATAAAAGGAGACAAATCATTGATGCAGAACCCACTACTATTGTCGCAACTGCAACAATCCAACCAAAAGAGGATCCTAAGGAGGTGGAGCGACTGTTCCATTCATAGATGTGGGTGGAGGGGACCCCATTGCATTTTATTGTTGATAGAGGAAGCCAAAATAACATCATATTAGCAGAGGTTGTCAATAAGTTGGATTTTCCAACAACACCACACCCACAACCATATTGTTAGCACTTTGTAAACTTCATCCAACTGAGAAAATGAATGACAGAGGCAAACTACAAACCAACTTTGAGACCCGAAACTAGACTTTCGGACCTGGAGAGGGCCCTCCTTGGAGACTTCGTCTCTGTACAGGATATGGCTTTAAGCTATCGACTAGATTTAACACCTATAAACAATAATTTCTGGTTCTATTGGCGAAAGAAAGCAAGACCTTGGGCTATGGATTCGATTTAAGAAAATGATAGAAACAAATGAATTAGTGACTGAACTCGAGAGGATAAAGGATAAATGAGAAACAATCTTTTAGTTAAAAATCATTGTGTGTGGCAAGAGAAAAACACATGAAATAACTCGGAGCATCGTTGCGGATGAATTCAGAGTTCTCTTAGAAGAAAAACAGTTTGTCTAAATGGCGTGAATCTAGAGCACTACGCGGTGAATTCTAGATTCAAAATCATGTTCTGATTTAGATAGAAAATACAGATGTGAATATAAAGAACATAGGAAATCACATACGCAAAGGGAGAATACAATACATAAAACTGTCATCGTTAGAATATTTTCATCAAAGCTTCAGGACCTTTGCATTAAGTTTCAATCGGATAAAAAATACATTCAATAGTCACTGTCTACATTGTTTTTTCCAACCAACATGGCTTACATTGAAAAGATGGAATATATAGACAAGGGTGTGTTGCTCAGGCTACCCTGTGCTCTAACTACTATCCCTAGAAATTAGGTTCTTACTACTTTCTGTCAGATGACTCTTCGTATGGAATTATACTAAAAACATAACTTGAATGTACTCGATCGCATCATAGCAACTCGCCTTTGCCATGATGGTTCATTCATTAGCAAGATATCGTCATTACAGGGTGATGTGTCGATGCCTTCCTTTGACAGGGTATATGGACGATCAAGTGTTCTTTCAAACTCTTGCCACCCATTGTAATGGCCTTGATCTTTGTCGCGCGATCGTTTGCTAGTGCATGCATGTGGCGGGTAAATGCAGACCATTGCAGGTGCCTCCAAAATGATGACCCCAGTTGGGAATAATTCCTTTCCTTAAACTGTCGCATGTCCAACGTGCACCTGTACTTTTCAATGGATGAGATTCCATCATTGTGCGTCGTATGTTTTCCATGTGGGTGTCTATCAGATTCCCTACCTCCCGATAGGAAACAGGACGTGGGGAAACAAAATCCGCGCCACGTCTGAGAAGACAAAAAAAAAAAAACGGAGTTGGTTGATCATGATTCTGGTCTCGTCTGCAATTTTGATACCCGAAGAATTTCCCTGAGAGACCAATTTCGCCTTTTCAGGTTCATCACTTGCCTTTGCAGAACCACGGACCCCTTCAGCTTCTTATGTGTGCTGGCCATAGTCGTGCGGACTTTCTTCATGTTCAGTTCACATTCCTTGAAGTGTTTCGCATTCCTTTCTTCTGACATCCTTTGTGCTTCGTGCAACTCTATGATTGTATCTTGCGCTTCCCTGAGTTGTCTCTTGAGCCAAGTCACGTTTCCCTCACGACCTTTTGATTCTGATGCTTCGAGGGTATTCGTTGCTAAATGTTGTCTCAACTCTCTATTTTCTTGGTATAGCTCAACAATAGCGAGTTGCACTTGCTTTAGCTGCTACAATGGATCACAGACATATGTCCCTTCGGTCTCCATCCTCCTCCTTCTGCCCTAGCTTTCTCGACTTGTAACTTCGACAGGTTCTAGCCGAATGGCACCCATGAGTAACTCTTCGACAAATGACTTTGCACGTGGCTCACTCGGGACTCAGGTCTCCCTGGCTTCCTTTTTCTTCCTTGGCCTGCCCCTTCTATGAGGTATCGGTTATTGGGGGATAGGGCTTCCAACGTATTTCCTTCCTCCACAACCCTTGTTACTTCATCCTCTGCGTGGTGTGATGTTACCCTTTCCACGGGTAGAGGGAAATCTCCCTCTAGATCCTTGGGGATGCCCATTGTAAGTAGAAACAAATCCCAGTTGTTTCCCAATTTCCTTAACTCCTCAACTACCAAAACTTTAATCAACGAGACATGAGATAGTTTCTTCTTCAGCTGATTTGCTTCAGCCCAGGCGTTGTCTGCCATTTCTTGGAGGCTTTGGTGCAAGAAGAAGGGAATATTTAATAGTCTCCTTCCTGTGAAATGCATTAACAACCTAATGTGATGTGAATGTATTCTATCAAACCTTCCCTCACAGGTGAAATATTTCCTAATTACTCCCAAGAGTTTTCGAAAGGGTTCCTGCAAATATCTACTTGGAATGCTCGTTTTGACCTTCCCACCTAAACAATATCGCTTGATGATGTCTTCATAGCACCACATGTCCAAAGGCATGCCTTTAAACCAAATTTCACCAACATATTTTCCCCTATCACCTGGAAAGAGACACATGTAATTACCGCACGTGACCCATTGAACCTGAGTGAGAACTGCTCTGCTAGCTTCATGTTGAATCCTTGGATTTTTCTGCAAAAGGTCAATCATCTGACCTGTTCAAAAGATGCCCTGACCTTCAGATCTTCGTTGACCAACGTCAAGATTTGAGGCTCAGGCCCAACATTCCTGCCACTTCGCGCACCCTTCCTTATGTTCTGGGATGTCATCATGGTGCAATGCGTATTTGTTCTGCACGCGGTTGATTTGGAACGGGCCAAAGGCGGTAACCTCAATTGACCTGGGCTTGTGAGAAGAATTACAAGCAGTGCATAAACTTGGATAGTGAACAAAATACATGCAGAGCGCTCAGAATTTATAATCGGGCGGGCGAGAGATGAAAACATGCCAGGGGACACTGAATCCATGGTGACTAGAGGTTTCGAAGAAATATTGAATATTTTCATAGTACATTTGCGTGACGGGTACACTTCAGAGTGTGTGAAGTACAACTAATAAGAGTTGCAGAGAATATGTGATATGAGTGTCATGATTTTTCATTGTTTCTGACTTCATAATGAGATGATGATGGTCACTTCATCTGTCGACACGACTTCTATTTAACAACCTGCCTCGACCTTAGGAACGCAAAACCTTCTTTTTATGATAGGACCCAAGTCTTTAGGAAAACACCTTTACCACTTACACATGTTTTGGTTTTGACATCCTTTCCCGACCCCAAGGGCCAACCGGCCACTTGCTGACTTCAACCCACTTGTTTTTCGGTACCTGACCTCACACACTTTGACACATGGACTCTGACTTGACTAATACTGACTCTAACTAAAAAAAGGGTGGCACTAATAGGTGGCTCCAACGGGGATGCTATCCTCCCAGTGAGGTGGAAAAGAACATCAGACCAGGTGCCTAACCATTGGGCCTTATTTGGATTCTAGACTTTGAAACAATGGAAAAAAAAAAACTCAACCTAAACTTTCTTGAAACAGTTTCAACCAGCCTTAGCATAAACTCAAGGCCTTCACTTTAGGCTTCAATTTTCTGCCGACACACTGAATCGGAATTCCTTCTTTGAAAACAAAAAATAAAATGAATATTTACAATGACATGAGACTTAAACGGAATTTGCTGCACCATATAGTGTTTGAGGAACCTGTCGTTTACAGGCCCCCAACCAGTGGAATCTCCATTGATTTCTTCTAACATATATGCATTGTTCCCATGGTACGTGCATATTTTGAGAGGGCTCATCCAAAGATGATCGAATTTTCCGTGTTTCCCCTTATCTTTGTTTCTTGCGTCCCACTTTAGCACTAGATCCTCCACCTGAAATTCCTCCTGTTTAGAGTGCCTGTCGAAATTTTTCTTCATCCTGTCTTGGTGAAGTTGTGATCGGTTGTAGAACTGCTCCCTCATATGTTGTGCATGAATCAACTGATTTATCCTTCTCTATGTGTCATCTCGCTAGACCTGTTGCTCTTTTAGCAACTTCCTGACGGGAAATCCCAACGAGATAGGGAATCGCGTCTGCGCCATATACAATTTGGAATGGTGACATGGAGATGGAATTTTTGGTAGTGACTCTATCTTCCCACAATGTGTAAATAATTTTCTTATGCCATGCCTTCATGTTGTCCTGCAAGAATCTTTTAATGATCCTGGTTAAACTCTTATTAGACAATTCTACTAACCCATTACCTTGTGGGTAATACGCTGTAGAATTTCCCAGGGTTATATTGTAATCCTTACAAAACTTCTCCATTTTCTTGGACTTAAATGTGATTGTGTTATCTGTGATGATCTTGATAGGGCACCTGAACCTAGACAGGATATTAGTCTCCAGAAAATGAATAATGACCATGTTAGTAGCCTGCTTCGTCGGAACTGCTTCGATCCATTTTGTGAAGTAATTTGTGGCCATAAGTATCCATTTGTTCTACACCGAGGATGGCATATGAATCTCTCCTATAAAGTCCAGGCCCCATTACTTGAACGACACTTCGACCGATGTCGGTTTTAACGACAGGGGTTGCAACTTTCTCCTTCCATCGAAAATCTGACACTTGTGGCAACTGGAAACTTCTTTGTACATGCCTGCGAAGATGTTGGGCCAATAGTAACCCACTCTTAGAATTTTATGCACGGTGGTTTTACAATAGTGATGTCCCCCACAGTCTCTTTTGTGGAATTCTTTGATGGCATGTTTCACGTCATCTTCTAGTAGGAAACTCAGCAATATCCCTCTCGGATCTTTCCAATACAGTGAGTTATCCAAGATAAAAAACTTAGTGGCTTTGATCTTTAGGAATCTGGCCTTGGTCTTGCTTAACCCTGGAGGAGCTTTCATATTCCTCAACACATAAATGATGTCCATATACCAAGGTGAATCAATGAACTTTTGAGACACTTGCACGGTTGTTTCTTCTTGAGGATTCTCTGACAGATCAACAATGAAGTTGATTCCCAGAATGTCGCAGTTCGATTGCACCATCAATTTTGCGAGGCCCTGTCCCTTGATCAACTTTGTGGGCTTGATTTTGAATTCGTATTCCAGCATGGCCAAGATCCACTTACCTCTTCTTCCCTTAGGGTCAAGCTGAGTCAGGATATCCTTGACTGAGTTGTTGGGCATGCAGGCAATAATGTGGGAATGTAATATGTAAGTTCTGAACTCCTTTAGGGATTTCACTAAGGTGTATGCTTGTTTCTCCGTAATGTCATACCTCAGTGGAGAATCCCTCAGCATCCTATTGAATTAGGCTATAGGCTTCTCAAATTTCCGATCGTCTTTTTGTAATAGTATGCCAACAATGGTATGCTCCGAGGTGAACGAGAAAAAGATGAAGTCCTTCGTCTAGTCCAGGATGACCAACACAGGATATTTGTTTAGCGCTATCTTTATATCTTCAAATTATTTCTTGGCTTCAGGGTTCCATTTTATCTCATTCCCCTTTTTGAGCATGATGGTGATATGTTTTATAATTTCCGCCAGGTTCAGGATGAATCTTCTCAAGAAATTCACTTTTCCTAGGTGTTATAACCCTATAATTTATAGGATCAACTAGTGATTGAATTTTTTTATCTTTTTATTGTTTTGGTTGCCAAACGATTTTTCATTTTGCAAATAATTTGAGAAAAAAGAAAAAGAAAAAGAAGAAAAAGAAAAAGAAAAAAAAAAGAAAGAAAAAAAAAAGAGGGCATAAAAGAAATTGGATAAAGCCCCATGCAATAATAGTGACTTGGTTCATACAGTTTAAACATGGCCAAGTCCTTTTAAATTGATGTTGATAGGAATAGTGAATAAGCTTGGCTAAACTTTTTAATCTTATCCAAGCAAATTAGGTTAGTTAGGGAATAAATTTGACCAAACTGCCTAATCTTGGTCAAATAACCCTAGGATAGAGTAATTTCTTAGTCCAACAGTTTAATCTGGGCTAAATGTCATAGGTAATTAGGTTAGAGCATAGGTAGTTTTCTTTATTTCAATAAAACAAGCATGATGATCGATATTGAACCATATCTTTGATGTTTTAAAGGTTTGATGTCTAACCCCCATGGTGACAAAAATAGAGAAAGCTTGGGCAAATCCACATAATGCACTTATCCTAAGTTTTGGAGAAAATATGACTTTGCGCTCACAGAGTAAAGACAACGCATAGATGAATGGCTAAGATGTTGGCGTTGAGATCTATGGTTGACAGGCTTTTTCAGAACCCCCCTGACCATTCTACCTTTAACGACAGGGGGGGGGGG
>JASDQU010738045.1:83472-109281 GCA_032191745.1 Picea mariana | reverse complement strand
GGGGGGTCCAGAATGGAATGATTTTCTGGTGGGCCCTTTTTTCTCTACGTGGCAGGAATCCACTATTCCAGACTCCCACCACCTACCATTTTCTGACATACCCCCATCACCCCATGACATCATTTTCCACCTTTTTCCCCTTAGGGTCACGTCTCATAACTTTGTCAGTCCATTCCCCCTGTTCGCCCGTTAAAATTCCTCTCACCATGGTCACTCCCCAATCAACACCCACCATGTCACCCGATCATATTCATCATTCATTGTTACATGCCATCTCATGCTCCAAAGGACCCGTTGGCAATTTATTACTAGCTAAACTTATCTGTTAGCCTATTGATCTATCCCTTGCGCCCAATGGGTATTCTTTTGCTCAAAACTACCATTTTCCCTTCATTCTTCCATTGCTTACCGTGTCGTCTCACCAAAGAATATTTTTCCCATCGCACCAGAGCATAGTTTCCCCGTTTTTCCTCCTTTTTAGTCAACCGTCCAAAACCACTGTCATCCCCACTAACGTTTGTTTGACTTGCAGGTATTTTCACAGTGATGGTGCCAAAATCAAAGAAAACAGAAGCCGAGGAAAATCCTTTCCTCCCACCTTCTGTCGACCTCGATAGGATCCATTTGGCTGATAAAGATCATTTAATCGCAAACACCAGGTGCAAATTCGATTTCGCGGATTTGTAGTCATGGCTCAAAGAGGTTTTCTTAGATCAGAGTGATGAAATTGGGCTCTGGGAGTCCAACCTTCCTCTATATCTTTTCCCCCAGGTCCACCATTTCCCTGAGTTTTCCCTCAAATGCCAGGCTCATTACCTCCTCGACCAGAGAGCCATAGTATCTTCATCAGAAGAGACTCTGTTCTTCATTACACTAGAAGCCATCAATCAGATGATGCAGATACCCAGAGCTGAATCCGCCTCCCCTTTCAATCTTGAAGTCATCACAATGCTTTACCAGAAGTTATCTTTTCCTCAAAGAGCCCAGATTTTCGAGTTTTTCCTCCCTCAGGCTGCTCAGTTCCCCAGGACAAATCCCCCGTACCCTTCCTCCATGTTCTCAGTAAAGGGAAACCAAGTCATCTCATCGCTCTGTGCTCTGCTTGGGTATTTTTCTGACCAATGGGTGGACGAACCCATATTGGGTTTCTTGTCAATTTTCTCCGCGGAAGAAATACCTACCACTCAGTTCGATTACAACACTTTCCTAGTGAACAATATTCATGAACAGTTTTCAAATTTCACCACAGAGGGCATGTTTCGGTATTCCTCAATACTGGCCTACATGTTCACTTTCTTTCAGGTGGACATATTCTCCTTTTCAATGCATAAGATGGACAAGGACGGGAGGCCGCAAGCGGTAACAACTTGGACTTCACTACTAAGACACAATTCTACAGAATTCAGCTTCAAACAGTTTATCGAGTAGTTCTACCATCCAGTGGTGAGCATGCTCAGTGGTAGACCCGAATCGAGAATAAATGAGGAGATTTAGAGGATATTACACCTCTCAGACCTGGCAAAAAATGGAGATTGGTATCTTTACCAAAATCACACCAAGATCAGAGTATATGGATGCAAGTTGGCTCCATACAAATTGCCCAAGTATCTACCCATGAGGATATTTTCCATGAAATACATAAGGCAAATGATTAACTCAGATGAAATACATTTTATATCTCTGAAAAAAAAACAACATCTTAGAATTAAAGGGCAAATAAGATCTTTCATCTGTAATAACCGAGGTGTCGGGGAGGAAGCAGATAGACTGTTGAAAGAAATGAAGTTTTTTGTTAGTTTCATTTAGCACTATGATCCATGCAGGATAATTTCTGAGATGAGGATTAAAAACAAAAATGTCCCATATGTTCATACACCCAAGCCTGAGATAGAGCAGTTCACGAATCAAACAGAATGGGAGCTGAACACTATGGTCGATATAGAAGAGCAGGAACCTTTGGTCATCATCTCACATAAGACTACACCATAGGTTCCCAAAGAGAAAATATCCAGGAAGGATACTTCACCTTCCATCATAGAAGTCTTGGCTGAAGATTTCCAATTACACACCAAAAGGCCAAATGCCAGTCACACACCTAACAAGACTGGTGAAAAGGGAATCCAATCCACTAAAACCATGAAAGATGATCGGTCACTTCTTAGCACAAGCAGCAAGCAGATCATGTCTACAGTTTTGCCTAAGAAGCCCACAAGTACTCCACTAGTCGACCAGTCGAGTAAAGTAGGACCAAAATTGAGTATTTTTGAGAAGTATGACCTGATCAAAAAGAAAAATCAGACGTTGATCAACAATACGTATGCTCAATTTTGGAAATAGACTTCAACTGCACAACACAGACTATTGTTTGCATTCGATACAGAAAAGGGTAGAATGCACATGGATTTTCTACAGGCACAGGTGCCGGACCCAAAAGCCATCACTCATTACAAAAGGGCAACATTCGAGTTTCATACTAGGGATGTGCACCCTGCTGATCAAATGGATCTGCACAGGCAAACTGAGGAAATGATTTTCTCCACGTTGGAAAATGCTTCTACTATGGCCACTAAATTATAGGTATCTCTTTGCAATGTCCAGACATAGCTAAAATTAGAAAAGATATCATCCTTTGCAAAGGATAACATAATTAAGACGTTGGAAGAATTGGTCCTCAAGATCGGGTATGACCCCTCAAATGTGAAATTAGTTGAGGAGATTCTTAAAAAGAAAAAAATCGATATAGACTCTCTGAGGAAACAGTTGAAACTGCCACCAACAGAAGATGCACAGGTAAAGGAAATAGCTGAGATAGAAGGGGAAAAGGATGAGATGCTCAAGTTGATCATGGAGCAGAATGCACAGTTGAAAGAGATGGAAGCAGAGCTAGAAAGGCTATTGAAGGAGAAGGAAAAATCAAAGCCTATGGAGGTCATTCCATTGAGCACAGTTCCACTCACAGGATTAAGCACAATGTCTGCAACAAAAATTCCCTCAGCAACTCCACTGACAACTCTGGAGAAGACAGTAGAACTAGCAAAATCCATGGAAGAGATGAATTTGCAAGAGACAGAGATTAGCAAACTTAAGAAGGAGGTTGAGAACCTTTAGGAACTCAAGTCTTCTTACCAAGCCAAATACTCTAAAGAGAAGCAAACATCAGATAAGCTCAAACAGGAATTGCAACAGCTTCAAAATCAAATAGTGGTAGGCAAAAGACTTGCTGAGGTCAAGGAAAATGTCTGAATGGATATCACCAAATCCATAAATGAAATATGGCCTATGGTACAAATCATGTTCGAGCAAAATGAACTGGTGCAAAGAAGCAAGCAGGCGATTGAGAAGATAAGAGGAGAATTGGGAGAGATGCTCACAGAAGCCACTGAGATCATTAAATTCCTGAATTCAAAAACCAAAGAAGAGTTAGAGGATTTGAAAATTGAAGACAAGACAAAAACCATCCTCGAGGTCAAGAGGGTCTTGACCAAAAGAGGATTGATGCTGCAACTGGAGGAAAATGTCCAGGCTATGGACATAGGAGTGAAAAGATTTTTCAGTAAAATTGAAGTTCTGCAGAAGAAAAGCCTCCCTGGCTTAAGGGTCATAAACGACAAGTTAATGACACTTTCTGATTATAAAAAGAAACTAGCCACTGTGGCTAAAGATAGTTCAAAATTCTCGGGAATATAGGGTAGTATCAAAGGCAAGGCGTTCTTAGAAGCTTTCCAGTCAGACATCAACATACAACATGAAATCCAGTAAATTTTCATCATTAAGCCAACTTTTTCCAAGTATACGGAGATGGATGAAGTATACCGAAGATTTCTCAAAGTCAGCGTTCCTAGTAACCTTCGATGGGAAGAGTTATGCAATCTGATCGAGTAAGAGCTGAGGTGTCCAAGCCTAGTCAGCCATCCAGTCAGATGAGGTAGTGCAGAGGCCTCACCAACGGTTTACCCCAGAAATCAGCATGAAGTTTCAACACATCATCAAACAGTTCCTGAATTTTTGTATCTTGTTGAGTTAGTTAGCTAAATTTAGAACTACCACGTCCTGATCTTTAATGACAGGATCGTATGCAATTTTTGATTATAAATACTTCAAACTTTGAAGTACCGAGGGTTGATTTTTACCCCCTGTAAGCTAGAAAGACTGTAATTTTTATCAAGAGATCTTCCAGTAATACAAAGAGACATTTCATAGGATTCTCGTGTGTTATTCATTGGTGGTGTTTTCCTTTCTATTGTTGAATGTTTTTCTACCTCAGTTGTCATATTATTTTCTAATCCAAATCTTTTAAAAGTAGCCCATGTTGCAGGATTTATCTTTGTATACCCTGTTTCCGGCTTTGAAATATCTAAATGTTTATCTTTCTGATATTACAGTGAAGAAATTCTTAAATGCTTCTTTACTTTAATTGATATTCTCATATTTTCTGCTATTCATCACTTTACTGCTAAAGAATCCAATGAATGCATTATCTTTCCCTATGAAAAGAATCTTTTAATTTATGTTTAGATTTCTATTTTTGTAATAAAGACCCCATAGCCCAATGGGGGCGTAAAAACCTTTTCAGCCAACTTAACAAAAACAAAAACAAACCATTCAATCTTATTTTGTTTAACTAGCCTAATATCTCAAAGTTAAAACATAGCTAAATCATACAGAGAGATCCCTCTCTGAAACTGGTAGGGCTAGATTCCAGTTTCGAAGTGGTTGAATAAAGTTACCTCTAGTAAATTTCTTCTTCTCTGACAATCTCTGAGAATTTATAGAGCGTTAACACTAGGAAGGACTGCACCTCCTTCTTGCTACGCGGAGTGTTGATTTTCAGGATCCATTCTACCCTGCTGGGGTCTATATTTATACCCTCCCTCGAGATGATGTGCCCCAACAATTTCCTTTCTTACATTTTGAAATGTGATTTCTTTGGATTCAAAGATATGCCGAACTTCCTGCAATTTTGGAAGACTTTCTTCAAATGCCCAAGGTGTTGTTCGTTGGAGTCAGAGTACACTATGATGTCATCTACATTGATCATGATAAATTTGTCCTTTTCCTCGGCAAATGATATATACATCACCCGATGGAAAGTAGCTCCAACATTCATCAGGTTGAAAGGAATCTTGGCATACATGAATGTCCCCCATGGTGTCGTGAAAGTTTTCTTTTCCCAGTCATCTGGGTGTACCATGATCTGATTGTAACTTGAAAAGATATCCAACATAGACATATTTGGGACCCAACTACCTTCTGCAGAATATAGTCCCTCTTAGGGAGTGCATAGTTGTCCTTGAGTGATACTCTGTTCAAGTTCCAAAAATCCACGCACAACCTTATTTCACCGCTCTTTTTCTTCATAGGTACCAGGTTGGAAACCCATTTCGAAAACCTTAAAGAAACAAAATTTTTGTCTTTGAAGAGTTTATTTACCTCCTTTTCAATTAGCAGTAGCAATAGGGTATTTATTCGTCTTAGCTTTTGCTTGAAATGCTTTTGGTATTCTTTGAGAGGAATGGTGTGCTGAATCACTTTAGTTTCGTAAACTTTCAAGTCATCTTAACTCCAAGCAAAAACATCGGGTAAATCCTTCATGAGCTTGATGTAGTCCTATTTTACCCCTAGACTGAGTGTCTTTGATAATTTTATTATCTTCGGATTCTCTTGGGTACCGATATTTTAATCCTCGACATCCTTGTCGTATACAGTGATCTTGGGATTCCTAGCCACATCGTTTTCATCAAACATATTTTCAAACGGAACTAATCCTTTTGGGATGATATTATTCTTTAGATGTACTATTTCCCTCCCATCTATCTGGTTCTAGAAAGGGTCATCATTATTGCATGCATCTATGATTTCATCTTCGTCGCAACAACACTCGTCATTGATGTTTATATTAGCGAATGCATTGCTCATTTGGAGAAATATCTCCACTTGTTTGTCATCCTCAAACAGTTGCCAATACTTTATATTATCGGGCACCATCAGCCTGTGTTTGACTTTGATCTCATACTTTCTATTGGGGAAAATGGGAATTTTAAAATTTGAGGCTGAGGTGGCCAAGGCATCCACAATTTGATTCTGCCCCCTTGGAATCATTGACAAATTATACTCCAATAATTCTTCGAGGAGGTCCAACACTAGGTTTCTGTACACTGTCAGTCTAGGGTGCTTGGATTGGTGTATTCCTTTCACTTGGTTTATAACAATCTCGGAGTTTCCATGCACCACTATCCTCTTTGCACCCAACTCTTTCAAAACTCTCTAGCCCAAAATCAGTGCCTCATACTTAGCCATGTTATTTGTATAGTCGAAGGCGAGTTTGTATGAGCAGAGTTTTGTGCCCATCTTAGGAGGACATATGCATATGTCGGCCCCTTCCCCTTCCTTGTTGATGGCTCCGTCAAAACTCATGTTCTATATCTCGTTCTCTGAGGGGTTCCTTGGGTCGGCACACTCTACTTCTCATCGTGTGGTTTTATCATTGACAGTCATGACAACTGTTGGTTCTTCCTCTTCAAATCTCAGGTGAATGAAAGATATGACGAAGCCGATATCAATGTCGACGAAGTAGATAGGGTGGTTATTCGCGTGTGTATTACTTCTTACCATGTATTTTAGCAGTACTTCTATATGTAACTGTCTCTCTTGTCCGAAGACATGAATGGTGGCGTACGACATGCCCATCTATAGAGTTCCCTTAAATTTCATGGCCCATGACCTGGATAATAGCATGCCAAATTTAGGGGGTATATCGGCCACGAACACATCCATAACCATATTCTTAGAAGGGATTTAGGCTAGCGACACAACCAAATATTTGATCAAACCCAAACATTTGACTTTCCTTGAATCGAAAGAGAAAAGATCCTTATAGGGCCTGGTGATGTCCAAACCCAACTCGTCCATGATCACTTTGGTCATGATATTGTGTGACACACCCGAATCCTGCATGGTTTTATGCAAGGTCATGTCATGGACCTTGAGACTGACATAGAACGGGGGAACGTCCTCAGTGTCGCCCATCTCCTCCACGCATACACAAAACAAAATGGCAGGGTGATCATCCTGGACGTTCAGAGCGTCGAGAGTCCCTCCCATATTCAACATTTTGATAATCTGATCCCAATTTTCTCCTTTCTTGATGAGTTCATTGAAAGGGGCATATATTTTAATCTTGGCCATTTTGTTCTCAAAGTTAAAAGGGGGAGAGACTTTTTCTACCTCCTTGACACATGTCTCCCGGTTTGCTTCTGGTGCTTTCCTTGGAACCTCCTCCTTTGACTCTGCCCTTTCCGTCGCATCCTTGGTCAGGTTGTCTTGCTTCAGTCGGCTTGTGGAAGGGATATCTGCTAGAGTTTTCCCTATGGGATTCATCTGCTGAGGCTCCCTTATAAGATTTTCCTGTTGGGGATCTGTAGACACCTTTTTTCTCTTGAGGTTGTATTTCTTTTGGAACTGCATGATGGCATTGTGATAACCCTTCCTAAATTCCTTTGTTTCCCAAGACAATGTGTCAATCATCTCCAGCATAATATTGTGATTTTCACTCATGTATTTATCATGTTCTCCCTTCGTCAAGAACACACACATGTCCTTGTCGTTGCAACAATGCATTTGATCTTGGAACATTTGATCAAAATCTTCGTCTGCGTAATTTTTTTGGAACAGGGGCCTTATTTGTTGGTCACCCTGGTCTCTCTGTTCCCTTTGCCTAGTCTGTGGGACCAGACCTCTCCTAGGGTTCTTATTCCTGGGATAGGGGTCATGTTTTTCTTGGGTGATGATTTTGTTTCCCATGGACATTCTTTCCATCATTTTCTCCATCATCTTCATGATCAAGTCGAACTTGTCCTCTGAGGGTCGAGAAGTCGATGGATGCGCATCCCCTTAGGGTTTCTTCCCACCTGTGTTGAAGCTTTGTTTGATCTTTCTTGATGCCATCAGGTTTACCTTGACTTAGATTGCATCGCTCATCATGGCATCTAAAATTTCAAATCTTCTCTCCCTTAAAAGAAAGGCAAAATCACTGTCAAAGGAGTCGACATATCACAATTGCACATCCCCGGGAGGTGACTAGACTTCTGCAGGAATGGAGTTGTAAACCCTCATGAAATGGGCCGAGAAATATTGCACCTCCTCCTCCGACGCTCTCTTCATATTGTTGTATTGCGTCAGCAGCTACAAAGGATTCTTTTTGTCTCCCCATCTAGTAATGAAAGATGTTTCAAACGCTGCGAAGTATGGAATACTTGTTGTTGGGAGGGATTTGAACCACTTTATAACCTCCCCCGAAAGAATCTGGGTGAACAACCTCATCTTCACATTTTCATGGTCTACCTCTTCTAGATCAATGAAATCGTTGAACTAATCTAGGTGATTTTGAGTGGATACATTTCTTTCAACATCATATAGTTTACTCCTCTATCTCTAGGGGGGTTCGAGACATGAAGGATGTTCTGAGCAGGATTTGAAGCCTATAGGATTAGAGATCAAAACCTCTCCTTTTCAAAAACTATATGGTCCAAGATGGTTTCTAGAGCTGAACAAAGTTTGTTGAAACAAGCTGTCAAAGTCGAGATCGTCAATGCTTTGAGCCCCATCCTTGGACAAGGACAAATTTCTGTCTAGGTAATAGAATGGGTCTTGTGCTTGCTCCCTTACCTTGCGCATAAGTATCTCGAGATCATACAAGGGATCTACAGGGTTTAGGTCAGGATTGGCTCTGGTATAAATGGTCTTCGAAGCCAGGTTTTCTGAATGACGCTACTATGTGGTACTGGTCTCTTTCACTGGATTCACCAACATAAATGTTTAGCCAATACATATGTTTTCCCCACTGTTACCCTCAGGGGTCAAAAATATATATTTAGTCATTCTCCAAGGGAAACTTTATTCAATTCTGTCCCTAGCAACAATGCTAGAATGTTAGCACTTCGTAAACTTTGTTTGACTGAGAAAATAAATGACAAAGGCAACCTACAAACCAACTTTGAGGCCTGAAACTAGCCTTTCAGACCTAGAGAGGACTCTCTCTGGAGACTTTGTCTTTGTACAGGATATGGATTTAAGCTATCGGCTAGATTTAACACCTATAAACAATAATTTATGCTTCTATTGGTGAAAGAAACCAAGACCTTGGGCTATGGAGTCGATTTAAGAAAACGATAGAAACAAATGACTTAGTGACTGAAATCGAGAGGATAAAGGCTAAATGAGAAACAATCTTTTAGTTAAACAATGTTGTGTGTGGCGAGAGAAAAACACATGACGCAACTCGGAGCACCGTTGGGGATTAATTCAGAGTTCGCTTAGAAGAAACACAATTCATCTAAATGGTGTGAATCTAGAGCACCGAGCGGTGAATTCTATATTTGAAATCACGTTCTGATTTAGACAAAAAATACAAATGTGAATATAAAGAACACATGAAAGCACATATGCAAAGAGAGAATACAATACATCAAACTATCACCGTTAGAATCTTTTCATCAAAGCTTTAGGACCTTTGCATTAAGTTTCAATCGGATAAAAAATACTCACTGTCTACATTGTTTTTTCCAACCAACCTGGCTTACATTGAAAAGATGGAATATATAGACAAGGGTGTGTCGCTCAAGCTACCCTGCGCTCTAACTACTATCCCTAGAAATTAGGTTCTGACTTCTCTCTCTCAGATGATTCTTCGTATGTCATTCTACTAAAAATAGAACTTGACTGT
Organism: Picea mariana; assembly: GCA_032191745.1. Lineage (NCBI taxonomy): Eukaryota > Viridiplantae > Streptophyta > Pinopsida > Pinales > Pinaceae > Picea > Picea mariana. The sequence continues at coordinate 99,560 of JASDQU010738045.1, read as the reverse complement.
ACTCGGTCGCATCATAACAACTCGTCTTTGCCACAATGGTTCAGTCATTAGCAAGATCTCGTCATTAGAGGGTGGTGTTTCGATGCCTTCCTTTGATAAGGTATCTGGACAGTCAAGTGTTCTGTCAGAATCCTGCCACCCATTGTAACTGCCTTGATCTTTGTTGCATGATCATTTGCTGGTGCGTGTATGTGGCGGGTGATTGTAGACTGTTGCAGGTGCCTCCAAAATGATTACCCTAGCTAGGAACAATGCCTTTCCTTAAACTATCGCACGTCCAATGTACACATGTCCTTTCAAATAGATGGGATTCCATCGATGCGTGTCGTATGATTTCTGTGCGGGTATCTGTTAGATTTCCTACCTCCCGGTAGAAAACAGGATGTGGGGAAACAAAATCCACACCATGTCTGAGAAGACAAAAAAAAAACCGGAGTCAGTTGATCATGCTTCTGGTCTCATTTGTATTTTTGATACCCGAAGATTTATCTTGAGAGACCAGTTTCTCCTTTTCAGGTTCATCACTTACCTTTGCAGAACCGTACTCCCCTTTAGCTTCTTCTGCACACTGGCCAGAGCCACGTAGACTTTATTCATGGTCGGTTCACATTCCTTGAAGTGTTTTTCATTCCTTTCTTCCGACATCCTCTATGCTTCACGCAACTGTATGATTGTATCTTGCGCTTACCTGAACTGTCTCTTTAGGCAAGTCACATTTCCCTCGCGGCCTTGTGATGTTGATGCTTCAAGGGTCTTCGTTCCTAACTTTTCTCTCAACTCTCTGTTTTCTTGGTATAGCTCATCAATAGCGAGCTATGATTTCTTCAGATGTTGCGCAACTCATGAACATCTGTGCCTTCGGTGTATGTCCTCCTCCTTATGCCCCATATTTTTTGACTTGTACCTTTGATAGGTTCCAACCGAATGGCGTGCATGAGTAAATCTTCGACGACCGAATTTGCGCACAGCTCGCTCGAGACTCGGGTCTCCCCGACTTCCTTGTTCTTCCTCGGCCTGCCCCTTCTCTGAGGTATCGACTATTGGGAGATAGGGCTTCCAATGTCTTTCCTTCCTCTACAACCCTTCCTGATTCAGCCTCTGTGCGGTGTGATGTTACCCTTTCCACAGGTAGAGGGAAATATCCCTTTGGATCCTTGGGGATACCCATTGTAAGTAGAAATGAATCTCAGTTGTTTCTCAATCACCTTAACTCCTCAACTACCAACAATTTAATCAGCGAGACATGAGATAGTTTCCTCTTCGGTTGATCTGCTTCAACTTGGTTGTTGTCAGCAATTTCTCGGAGGCTTTCATGAAAGAAGAAGGGAATATTTAACGGTTTCCTTCCTGTGAAATGCATCAACAATCTAATATGATGTGAATGTATTATGTCAAACCTTCCCTTACAGGTGAAATATTTCCTAATTACTCCCAAGAGTTTCCGAAAGGGTTCCTGCAAATATCTACTTGGAACACCCGTTTCGACCTTCCCACCTAAAAAATCGTGCTTGATGAAGTATTTGTAGCACCACGTGTCCAAAGGCATGCCTTTAAACCACCTTTCACCATGTGAATGGATCTCTGTTGTGGCCGACAGAGTTTCCTCTGTCACATGGAAAGCGACACCTACAATTACCAGGAGGGACCTGTTGAACCTGAGTGCGAACTGCTTTGCTAGCTTCATGTTGAATCCTTGGATTTTTTTGCAAAAGGTCAAGCATTCGACTTGTTCAAAATATGCCTTGACCTCCAGATATTCGTTGACCAACGTTAAGCTTTGAGGCTCAGGCCCAACATTCCTACCACTCCGTGCACCCTTCCTTATGTTCTAGTATATCATCATGGTGCAACACATATTTGTTATGTGCATGGTGGATTTGGCACTGGCCAAAGGCAGTAACCTCAATTGACATGGGCTTGCAAGAAGAATTACAACTAGTGCATAAACTTGGCTAGTGAACATAATACATGCAGAGCGCTCAGAATTTATAATCGGGTGGGCGATAGATGAAAACGTGCAAGGGGACATTGAATCCATGGTGACTAGAGGTTTTGAAGCAAGATTGAATATTTTCGCAATACATCCATGTGACAGGTACACTTCAGAGTGTGTGAAGTACAGTTGATCAGAGTTGCAGAGCATATGTGATATGAGCACCGTGATTTTTCATTCTTTTTGACTTCATAATGAGCTGATGATGATCACATTGTCTGTCGACATGACTTCTATTTAACAACTTTCCTCAACCTTAGGAATGTAAAACATTATTTTGTTGACATGAACTGACTCTTTGGGAAAAGGCCTTTACCACTTACACATGTTTTGGTTCTGACATCCCTTCGCAACCCCAAGGGCCAACCGACCACTTGCTGACTTCAACCCACTCGTTGTTTGGTACCTGACCTCACATGCTTTGACACACGGACTCTAACTCGAATAAGACTGAATCTAATTGAAAAAATGACGGCACTAACACATACAACATCGGGTGGCTTTGCCAAGGTCAAGATCTTCATGTCAGCCAACAATGTCGCCTGTCTTATGGCATCAATCCCTTCAAGGATTAGGTATTATGTGTTTTTTCCCCACTGGAAGTCTATGATGTTCTATTAGGTCAACCATATATATGGAGGAGTCATGTTTTCTCAACCCCATAGCATCATTTTTACTCTGGGGGTTCAACTATACAAGATACCAGAGGTAGTTTCGACTGTTGTCCCATTAAAACAATGCCACAAAGTAATCTCTCATACTACAAATTTTATCCTCTTCACAATCCGATCATAAGGTGAACAAAAGGACACTGCAACCATTGCAACCTCATCCCAATACCTTTCAATCCAACATAAGAAGATCGACAAGATTGTAGAAGTGTACCAAGATGTTCTTGATGCATCTACGAGGGTGCCTCCACACTGCCCAGTCAAGCAATGTTATAACAGAACCCTTCATACTCTTCATGCTACATATTCACTGAAAAATTCCTCCCACACTCAGGTATATCTTGCAGCTAGAATGGTTGAATGGATCCAACCCCTCCAACAACAGGTTCATGACAGTCTTCAATAAGCGAAGCATGACAACTTCTTCAACAAGGCAAGCAACGCACCAAACTTCATATCTAGCAGAAGTCTCCTCGTCTCCCAAGGGAACTTGTCGCAATGGGGACCATTTGTTCATAAGGGGGGAGGAATGATCCAGATGGATCTCGACGACCATCCACCTTTTCCACTGAATCAACATTTTGAGCCTGTGGTTTTGATAAACCACGATATTCAACCTTTTGATGGGGAATGGAATATAATGTCATCTTCATTTGTTAGTTATAGAAATCATGTAATGATTACCTAGTGGTCTTATGTACATGCCTACAACATAACATTAATGCACCAAATCCCATTAGAAATCCACAATTAAACGTGCTCAGGCTAGAGTAGTACTAGGATGGGTGACCGTCCGGGAAGTCCTAGTGTTTTACATGCCTATGCCATTTTATAAACTTAGTCCAATCTATCCCACATGCATCATGGGAATTGTTCTCTTCTCACTATCTCATATATAATTGAGATGACGGAGGCCCTTTAAACATGCAATGGAGTGTGATGTAAAGCTTTTTGTGAATGAAGCATAACCAACATCTCTTTCCTTTCAAAGATAGACTACCCCATTCTGCCAATTTGTGTTCTACAATGTTTTTCTATCTTATTCAGTAATAGAATTTAGGTTTCATTGTATTTCTGTGTTTTCTTCTATATTTTTGTGTATTTCATTGTTATATCTTAGTTATATTTTTTTCTTCATGTCGTTCTCAAAATAATCTGGATCCAAATCATTATAATTTGTGAGATACATCTTGTGGAAGTTGGGGATTTTTACTAATCCTAAAATTAGTCTTAAACAAGTCATTTTGGTATTTGTGCTATAACATTTTATTAGTGAAGATTCAGACTATGAAATTTCCATGAGTTTAAAAAGTCATATCAGAGCAATACAAGCCAAAATTTCAGAATTAGAAGGGTTCCAAGTTCAAACATACATTAGGACAAAGTTCAACTATCCATACATACTCCAAATTAAGAGTTTGATAGGTACATAACTTACAATTGGCGTAACGTTTTATTGGAAGATTTGTTTTGGGTGATTCATAATTTGTGATAAAGAGAAAATAGAGGATTATTATTATTTTTATTCCACATCCCTCCAAAAAATATTTCAACACCAATTAAACCTCCAGAAGTCTCATCTATAACTCATGAAGAAAATGAGGAGACACATAACAAGCTATCCAAATTGGAGGAACAACTTAATAATTTGGGTTCTAGGTCAATAACAAGTGATGAGTTTGTAAACACACAAAGAAAAATTCAAGAAATGGAAAATAAGATGGATGAAAATAATAACGACATGAAAAATAAGATGGATGAAAATAAGAATGACGTGAAAAAAAAGATGGATGAAAATAAAGAAGAAATACACAAATCCATGAATGAATTTCAAAATTCCATGCATTCCATGATCTTTCATTCCTTATATGAGAGAGTCCCTAAAGGAGATATAAAAATTCAAGGAAATCATGAAAATAAGGAGAACAAGGTTGTTGATACTTAATCACATATGGGAGTATTTTTTCACTTTTGGAGAGAACAAATTCTGAATCTCAAAGTCATGATCATTCATTTCTCCAAGATTCACATCATCAAGGATTTAAGTCAGCACCAAGGAACTACTTCATTTTGAAGACTGATAGGAGGAATTTTGATGGTAAAGATCCTATAACATGGATATTCCAGATGGAGCAATACTTTGATCTACACCAAGTGCCAAGATTACAAAAGGTACCTATTGCATGCTTGTATTTAGAAAATGATCAATTCGTTTGGTATCAATGGCTTTGTGAAGAGAAAACAATTCTATTATCTCTTGGTCCATTTTTACAGATGAATTGATATCACATTATGGGGATATTAATAGCAATACATTCTTTATTCAATTGATAAATGTTTGGCAAAAAGGTCCAATTATTGAGCACATTCAACAATTCCAAAAGCTCAATCTCAAGGTAAAGAAAATTCATGAGAGTAATTTGATAGATATATTTATGGGTACTTTAAAGGAGAACATTCAATACAAGGTTCATTTATTTGAACCTGAATCCCTAGAGAAAGATTTAAATATGGAAAGGAAAGTAGAAAATAAAAATATGGCTACTATAAGGGTGACCACGAACAACTATAGAAAACACCGTGTTCCCTCTCCTAACCTCATTCAACTAACAAGGTTGACACCTCTACAAATGGAAGAAACAAGAGCAAAAGAACTATGTTTCAATTGTGTCGACAAGTACAATAAGGAGCATATATGTGGTGAGAAGGAATTATTCTACATATATTGTGAAGAGGAAGAAGATCAATAATTGGAACCATCACAAGATATAGATATATAAGATACTAATCCAACAATATCTTGTTATGCATTGGACAGAAACAATACTCCACAAACCCTCAAGATACAAGGATACATCAAAAATAAAAAGGTAACAGTGTTGATTGATTCTAGTAGTACCCATAACTTCATCAATTACAAATTAGAAAAATATCTCAATTGATTTGTATTTCCAGCACCAGAGTTTCAAGTAATGATTGCAAATGGAGGTTGTTGGTCTCCGGTTTTGATCATGTTTTTTGCCTATATTATATTCCACAGACCTCCATTTATATACCCAGTACCACCCTTTTTGCCTCGTTTTGACATAATTGACATCTCCCTACCATTCAATGGGGTTACTTAAGGTATCTTTGCATTTCAAGCTATTTTTATGCACTTTGATGCTTTAAATTGATATTGGAACTAATGTCGCTTGGGTTAGGTACCACTTCTATTTTTGGAACAGGATGCCGGTACCAGGTACCAATTCGTACCCATGGAGATACCAATGGAGCCGCTCAATATCTGCGCGTTATGGTCCGAATGGGAGACAGAGAGATTCGCATGACAGCTGGAGTCATCGCTCACAGGGTGCTTGAAGGCATAATGATAAAACTGGGTCGTTGATTCTTCATCGTTCACACTTCGTGACACTACGTGTCACGAAGATGTGAAGTACGTTTTAAAACTTGATTCCAAGCTATTTTCGGATCGGGCGATCCATTTGTTTTATGTATCTTTTTTTTAGACTGTTATGAACAGAAGGATTTATATATAAACCCAGGATCACTCCTGAGAACAGGTTGGATTATGCTATATCGTGAACATATATTTTTGAATACAAAAACTGTTGTTGCATTATGTTACCCAAATGTCATACGATCTGAGTGTTTTTCTTATGAGTTAATGAAGCGTGAATTTTACACCATGTTTGCATAGAATGTTATAGTCGGCTCTGGTTATTACTAACAGTGTTTGTGCTGTTTGGTTGGGCCCGCCAAACCGGTGCAAGCCGCTGCTTTATTCTGTCATAGATTTATCTTTACTCTATCATAGATTTAGTTCATTGCAGTGCTTTGGAATTTGCATACAGGATAGCTTAAAGTTTAAAGATTGACTGGTTCAGTATTGTGTTTAATCGCTCTTCAACAGAATCGTTTCCCGCATACTGTTATCTTTTATGTTGATGAATATTGAATACATGGCTGATGCCTGTAGGGTTTAGAACATGAATTAAGTTTGTTTGGCTTCTAGTTTTCAATGCGAACATCACTTAGAGATTGAATGAACGTTTCTCTGTTAGATAGTTAGTACCCTGCTTAATTGGAATAGTTAGATTACAGTTAAATCAAAGGAAGCTTCAGGTACCAGTAGGTAGGGTAGTACTCTGTTTTCCTGTAGACAGATTTAGATTGATTTTGATAACCAGATTAAATGCATTTGAGGAAACACTCTTTCTGTCGTGGCTTGAATAGCAATAGTGATGATAGATGATTAAAAGCAGTGGTGGAATAATCTTGTGAAATCATACTTATGAATGGATATAGAAGCACCAGCATTTAAACATAAGGTTGTTTTCTGTTGATGACTTAAATAGGAAATGCTAAGTTTCAAGGTCGTCATTAAGGTTCAAGTTTTCACAGTGAGTTTATGTTTTCTTTTCAGGATAGACTTTAGATAGGAATTAGCTTACCTGCACATACAGTGTATCAACTCAAAGTTTACCAACCCTGGTTTGACAATTTAGTGTTTCAGGTCATTCAAATCTTCAATTTAGCAGCCTGACAAAGGTACCATAAATTGTTCTATGAAGTGCCATAATATTAAGCTCAATATGGGGGAGTATTTTTTGGATAGTCCCATTATTTCCATCCAAATGGGTGGTGTTGATGTTGTATAAGGGGTCCAATGGTTACAATCATTGGGAATAGTGGCGCTTAATTTTCAAGATCTTTCATGATATTTTCGTCATAAGGAAAGGGAATTGAGCTTAGAGGAATCCAAGGGAAACCCTCTAAGGTGATAATCTATAATAGCATGACAAAATTACTCAAAAAGGAACACCATGGTGTAATTACACAATTGTTCTCACTAGATGTTCAAATATCTATATCCTCTACTCCATTATATCTCCAAATAGTCATCAACAATCATTCCCAAGGTATTTGAATAAATTACTAAGGGTATTCCACCTGCTTGAGATCATCTATTCATTTTCATACAAAAAGTCTACCACCTAACATTAGGCCTTACATGTATCCATATGCATAGAAGAGTGAGATTGAGCACATGATCCAAGAAATGTTAGAGGTCGACACCATTCAACCTAGCCAAAGTTCTTTATCTTGACCAGTGGTGATGGTTACAAAAAAGGATGGTTCATGGTGTATGTGTCCAGATTATAGAAAAGTCAACAAAATGACCATCAAATATAAGTTTTCTATTCCTATCACTGATGAATTATTATATAAATTGTATAGAGAAATTTTCTTTACTAAGTTGGATCTTTGTTCGGGGTATCATCGAATAAGAATGAGGTAGGAAGACATTCCAAAAAAAATATTTTATAACACTTGAAGGTCACTACGAGTTTTTGGCTATGCCATTTGGAGTTACTAATGCGCCTTCAACATTTCAAAGCTTGATGAATTCTATTTTCAAGCCCTTCCTTAAAAAATTTGTGTTAGTATATTTTGATTACATACTAATCTACAACAAATCGTGAGAACAACATGTACAACATGTTGATAAAGTATTACACTATTGAAAGAGCAACAACGTTATGCCAAGCCTCCCAAGTGTTCCTTTGGGGTTTAAGAAGTGGAATATTTGGGTCATATTGTATCTCATGAAGGTGTAAAAGTGGACCCTAACAAAATTAAATCTATGAGGGAATGGCCAATTCCCAAAACCCCGAAGAAACTTAAAGGATTCTTAGGATTGACAGGCTATTACCACAAGTTTTTCAATAACTATGGTCAAATAGAAGCACCTCTAACAACATTGTTAAATAAGCAAGCATTTTCTTGGACTCAAGCTGCAACCAAATATTTTGAAAAACTTAAGGAGGCTATGTGTACAAATCCCATCCTGGCCACACCTGACTTCACAAAAACATGTATTGTGAAGTGTGATGGGCCAGGCCATGGAATTGGTGTAGTTTTAATGCAATAAGGAAGGCCCCTTGCATTTTAAATCAACCAAATTAAAGGAAAATGCTTACTCAAACAATTTATGAAAAATAAATGTTGGCCATACTGCATGTAGTTAAGAAATGATGCCCTTACCTAATAGGAAGAAACTTCAAAGTAAATACAAATAATGATAGTTTGAAGTACTTATTTAAGAAAATGTTATCTTTAGAAGAGAAAAAAAAATGGGTTACAAAGATGCTAGGTTATGACTTTGAAATTATATACATAAAAGGAAAACATGATATTGTGGCAGATGCCCTTTCGAGGAAAGAATAAGAAATAAGAGGTTTATTATGTGCTATTTCTATTCCACAATATGATTGGGTGGAAGGATTAAGTGTTAAGTTTTAATTATTTTCAAAGATAATAACACAAAATAGGATCACTGAGAGAAACACAATCACAAGGTACATAGCATTTTATCTCGAGAAACCCTCATGGGGGAGAAAACCCAACAAAAAATTCTTTAATATATATTACCAATACAATTCCAAGACTAAAGACCAAACCACCAAGAATATCCAACACTTAAGCATATGCCTCTCTTTTATCCTTATTCTAACTGCAACTTCCTTCAAAAATTGCACATTACATGAGTGACTTTAGTGAGTGAACAAGTGAGGCACCATCCTCTCTTATTTATACTAGCTGAGAGAAGCTAGAGTTGTGTCTTTTCACCAAGTAGGGACGACTGCTTCAACTAGTGGTTAAAACCACTTTATTAATCCCTAGGGGATGCCTTTACAAACACCACCATATAACTATGGTTTGACCAATCCACAAAATGGGATTCGGTCTTAGACAAGACCCAACATGATCGATCCACAAAAGGGCATTTGATCTATATAGTAATGACTCAAATATAAGTAGAATATTCTTCACAGTTACAATATTTAAACACTCCCCCTTAAAAAGAAGGGTATTCTACTAACATAATACCCTTGATCATTAGGAGAGAGAGAGGGTAGCATCATCATCAACATCTAGATCATTGACTAACACATCTATAAATCATCATAATTTTTTCTCATCATCAACAACATAATCCTTCACAGCATGGAGCTGGAGTAACATCATCATCATTATCTACATCAACATCAATTAGTATAACACTAATACAACATCATCAATCAATACACGATTGATACATCATAATCAACAACACGAGGTTGGTACAACATCATAAACATCATCAACACAAGGCTAAGATAACATCATCAACATCATCAACACGAGGCTTATATAACATCATCAACATCATCATCACAAGGCTGAGATAAAACCATCAACATCATCATCACGAGGTTGAGATAACATCATCAACATCATCAACACGAGGCTAAGATAACATCAACAACATCATCATCACATGGCAACAAAATGAGATAGGTGCAACAACAACATTTTGTGGTACCCTGACAGACCATCCTTACTGGACCTTCAGAAGCTTCCCAGGAATCAAACAATTCCATAGGATGTAAAATCCTAATGGAGTTATCATGTGCTACTCTGACAGACCATCCTTACTGTACCTTTCAGATCTTCCCAAGAATCATAATATTCCATATGATATAAAATCATAATGGAGCTACCACTACTGACCACAGTTGGCATATACATGCACATGTACTCTAACAGACCATCCTTACTGGACCTTCAGGATCTTCCCATTGATGATCAATCCCCTAGGATATAAAATCCTAACGGAGCTACCCGCTGTTGGTCGGGATACTATAGTATCATCAACATCACTCCCCTTTTCGAGGGAGGTCCTTTCATAAAACACCAAGATTGTCTTGGAAGTTCTCCAACTTCACACAAGATAGAGACTTGGTCAACACATCTGCAACCTACTCATCTATGCCAACATATTGGAGCTTTATAGCTCCCCTCTACACCACAAAGTTCAATTTATAATACTAGATTTCTATGTGCTTCGATTTATAATGGAACACAAGGTTCTTTGTCATATTTATGCAATGTTGGTTATCACATAAAATCACGATGGCTTCCATATCTAGATAGAATAGACCTTTCAACAACTTCCAAAGCCATATAGCTTCACAACTAGCAGAACATGCTGCAATGTATTATGATTCTATCGTGATGAGAGAAACACTGGATTGCTTCCTAGTCTTCCATGAAGTCATGGTTGACCCCAGACTGAAACAACATTATGAAGTGCTCTTTCTATCAGAAACACTTCTAGCCCAATATGAATCAGTATATCCATACAGTCTGAAGTCATGATCTCTAGTATAACATAGACCATATTCCAACATACCCTTAAGGTATCCCATCACATGTTTTGTAGCTACAATGTGAACACGTCTCGGCTCTAGCAGATATTGACTCAAGGTGTTAACAACAAAACATATATCTGGTCTCATATTTGTCAGATACATCAACGAACCAATAATATGTCTATACATATGTTAGAGTAGCATCAACCATTTATGATGAAGTATCTACCAGGAGCTTCAACTTTTTTTCCATGGGTGTGTTCATGGATTTACATTCTAACATGTCAAACCTCTTCAATATTTCAATTGCATACTTCCATTGGTTAAGGAAGATCTTCTCTGGGATCTGCCAAACTTTAATACCTAAGAAAGAATGCATCAGGCTTAGGTATTTCGTCTCAAATTCTGCAATGAGCTTCTTCTTACAATCTGTGATGAGATTTTATTCTCCTGTTAATAATAAGTCATCCACAAACAATAGAAATATAATTGGCTCATCATTCATAACATTGAAGTAAAGTTTAGAATCAAATTTACTCTTGGTAAATCCGAAGTTCTTCAAGAAACTGTCAATTCTGCCATACCAAGCTCTAGGAGCTTGATTTAACCCATACAAAGATTTCTTCAACCTGCAGACATGAGTCTTCCTATATTCAACTTAAAACCTTTGTGGTTGTTCTATATACACTTCTTCTTCAATAACACCATTCAAGAAGGATGTTTTCACATCCATCTAGTGTAACTTCCACTTCATATTGGCTGCAAGAGCTATGATTGTTTTGATAGAAGTGTATCTGGCTACATGAGCAAACGTCTCTTCATAATCAATGCCTTCCTTTTGATAAAATCCACGAGCTACAAATATTGCTTTATGTTTTTCAATACTTCCATATGCAACATGTTTTATCTTGTATATCCATTTGGAAGACACCACATCTTTGTTCTTTGGTCTAGAAACTATTTCCCATACATAATTCTTTATAATGGACTGGTATTCTTTCGTCATGGAATCCACCCATTATTTCTTTTGAATGGATTCTTCAAAGAAAGTAGGTTACTTTTGTATGAGATCACACATCAAGGACGTATAACTGGAGAATGGATTAGGTTTCTTTCTTTGTCTCGTGGTTCCTTCTGGGGCACCATACTTCTCTCCATATTGAATAAGTTTTGTTGCCTAAGATGTATTTCTCTTGTGAGAGATCGTCATCCGGGGAGTTTCTCGAGATTCTATCATATCATGATCTTCTGGAATCTCATCATTATGGGTAACTATAACTTCCTTCACAGGTTCTGCAACTCTGGGAGCTACAAGTTTTTCTTCATATACTTCTTCAAGTTGGAATTTAATTGATCTTTTGAGTGCTACATCTTCATCAAAGGTTACATATCTATTGATCTCAATATGATTGTAACCTAGTGTGTAAATTCTGAAGGCCTTAGAGACCTCATAGTATCTAACAAATATTCCCTTCTTTCCTGAAGGATCCAGCTTAATTATTATTTTTTTCGAAATGTGTACAAACACTGGAAAACCAAATATTTTGAGATGGCTTACTTTTGGCTTATTTCTGGAGATAATTTCTTTAGGGGTTTTGAATCCAAGTGCACTATGGGATAATTTGTTTTGGACATAAACTGTTTTTCTTGTCGCTTCAGCCCACAAGTGCATTGGAAGATCTTGATTGTGGATCATAGTCTTCACTGCTTCCAATATTGTTCTATTCTTTCTTTCTACTACACCATTTTGTTGAGGATTATAGGGAGTGGAGAGCTCCCTCTTAATCTCGACATATCTGCAAAAAATTCCAAATTAATTTGAGGTGTATTCTCCTCCATTATCTGACCTGAGAATCTTGATTTTTCTTTCAGAGGTATTTTCTACCAAGGCTTTGAATTCCTTGAACTTTCTGAGTACTTCGTCTTTGGATTTCAAGAAATGAACCCAAGTTTGGAGAGAATAATCATCAATAAGTGACACATAATATACATACCCACTTAGAGAGGTTGATGGAATTGGACCACATACATCTTAGTGGATGAGATCCAATATTCCTTTTTATTTACTTTCGCTCTTTGGGAACGTATTCTTTATGTTCTTTCTTTGAGCACATCCCTTGCATACACCTTCATGGTCAACCTTGAATTCTGGTAAACCTGTAACTACTTTTCTTACATATGGTAAGGCTTTGTAGTTGATGTGAGCTAGTATTCTATTCCAAATTTCACATGGAATCTCAGTGGAGTGAGTCAAGGAGGCCTTTGAGTGACCTTTTAACTTATACAAGCCACCTTCTTCTGTTCCAATAACAATTGCATCTTCTATGGTTTTTCCTTTAGGCCACATAAGAATGTCACCATCTATAAATGCAACCCTGAAACCTTTCTTATCTAAGGTTGAGATATAAAGTAAGTTCTTTGTCAAGCCTGGTACATATAGTACATCCTTCATCTTCATCAGAGTTCCTGAATCTAGTTTGTAAGTGGATTCTCCCATTCCTTTGATAAGGTACTAATAGTCATATCCAAGTGAGACTTTATGGGAAAAGTACTTTTCTATAAGGCTAGAGAGAATGTCTCTTTGACCTTGTTGTCATCCTAATACACACTTGCAAACGTGATCTAAGTCCAGCTCACTTAGTGTGTCCTTGGAGGCACAATGCCTAAGTTCACATCCCATACTATCACTTTGACTGGAACCTCTTCCGTCTAGGATCACTCCTAGGGAAGCCAAGGGGGGTAGTCCCTAGTTTCTAGATTAGTTTTAGAGTTAAGTTCTAGGAGTTAGTTTTAATTTGTTAAGGCTTGGGGAAATTCTAATCCTAAGATGCACAAGCAACAATGCAAGATGCAAAGGTTAGTATGTTAAGCAAGAACTTTTCCTAGGGAAACTAAAACTAGTGCCTAAGATTGGTCAAGGGGTCAACTAAAATTAAAGGATGATTCGTTACAAATATGATTACAAGATATACAAAAGAATAATTGAATAAAAAATTAAGTACAATATTTACAAGTAAAGAATTTTAAAATACAACAAACAAGCTAACCACTTTAATTATTTTGTGTGCAAGGTACAAGGAGATCAAAGCATCATATTACATTTATGAGATCATCATCAATACATTCCAATACATCAATAAATAAGATTTATGAGTTTTGAGCACAAGTATTATGAAGATGACCCAGTCTTACTTATTAAACCCACAAAGTATTCAAATGATCAAGGCCAAGGTTTAATTGTTTAATAAGTTAAGGGTTTCTTAAGGTTGAAAGATTTTAGTTACCATTACAAATTATTTCACCAAAGCCTCCTCCTCCTATTGCCAAATGACTATTGGATGCTCAAGAAGTATGGCAACAAGGCCTACCCTAGTTTCGCAGGTCAGCCTGAAAGATTGAGTTCTCACAGAAAGGACGCTCTGTGCCATGAGACCGTCCCCGGCCTAATCACCTTCTGTTGCCCCTTAATCCCCGTTTTAGATGGTGAAGATGGTGCTCTAAGGTACCCTAAATAGTATATTCAGTTATTATATGAATTAGGTAGACTTTTAGGAGTGTTTTAAAGATTTTATGACACTTTTAAAATGTGATTTAGTGACTTGGACGAAACTCATTTCAGCCTAAAATGTGTTTCTTAAGATTATAAATGAAAGGGAATTAAAACATATATGCTATGTGAGATAAAATCACTTGGTTGCACAAATAGATAGTTTGCAAAGTAAAGAAAGAAACTACAAGGGCAAGAACAACTTGCCAACCAAGAAATGAAGGACAATCACACTTATGATTAAGAGCATTTAGATATGAGCATTAAGTGTGAGAAAGAAGAAGATTTAAGTGTTTTCCCGCACTACCAACTTATCAATGAGATTACTTCAAGTATGTGGCAAATAGCCTTAAAGATCATAGCATGAAAGAAAAATACCATTCACTTATTGCAACACTTAAGCATTTAGAGTTATAGATCTAAGCATTTAAGAAAAAGATTTAAACTTTGAAGAGATTTAAGCATGCAAGTAGATCTAATTAAGTTATTATGCCCAATAGGCTTAAGCTAAGGATTAACCATGTATGAGATCTAGATCTAGAATATTTTAGAACATTAAGCACTTAGATCATACTCACATATTAAAACCCTAAGCTCACCACTTGGGGTATTCCTCTCCCAATAGGTAGGCAATTAAATAGTTGCTTAATCTTTAGGAAATATTGAGAAAAAGAGAGAGGCAAGAAAGCAAGAGAATGGAATAAGAAGGAAGACAAGAAGCAAGCAAACAAACAAAAAAACCAAGCAAACCCCAAACCCCACGTCCTAGGCTAAAAAGGGAAAGAAAAAAAATGAAAGATCTATGCTAAGCCCTAGCTACCCCAAGGATCACACGTGGTAGGAGGTCGTACCACTCCTTCTCCCACAACTATGAGCCACTAGAAGCAAGAAAAAGGAGAAGAAATGAACAAACGTTCTTAAAAATTGAAGGAGGAGGTTGAGAAATAACTACCAATCCCTTTGGGGGGTCTTTGAGTGTTGTGTGGATGCCTTTGGGTAGCCAAAACCCCTCTTAACTAGATCTGAACCTACAAAAACTAGCAAGGTATCCTTATTGAAAATGCTACACACAACCAAAAGAGTGAAGAAAAACTTTTGCCCTTTTAGGGAAAATTTTTTTCTTAAGAAAAGTTTATAATATTTGATAAAAATGACCTATCTTGCTAAGTTAAACTAGCTGAAATATGTATGGAAATGAACAACAAAAGAAGAGCAAGAGTGAGAAAGGAATGGAGTTTATGTGAGTCTCAATGAAAGACTTTCCTTAAGGCATTCCAAATGAAACCCTTAAAGCCAACCTGCAAGATCTAACACAATGGCATGCATACAATAGATAATATGGATGGTTAAGCTAACAAAATGAAATACTTGCACCTTATCTAGCTAACCAACATATATAGATCTACAAGACTACTCTTTGCAAGTTCTACTCAAATAAAATACTTTACCTAAGATCTACCTATGCACCCATCATATTAAACGAAAATAATGTTACCTCATGTGTTGTAAGAACCAAAACACTTGTAGCTCTTCCCAAAATCCTCCAAAGTTTCTCCTTTATTATTACTCAAGAAAGTGGATTTTGGAGAAATACTTGCTCCAAAATCCTAAGAGCCAAAAAATGAAAATGATGGAACAATGAGAGAGAGAGAGAGAGAGAGAGAGAGAGAGAGAGAGAG
>JASDQU010738045.1:70531-82981 GCA_032191745.1 Picea mariana | reverse complement strand
CCTGACCTCACATGCTTTGACACTTGGACTCTAACTCGACTAAGATCGACTCTAACTGAAAAAATGATGGCACTAACACATACAACATCAGGTGGCTTCGCCAAGGTCAAGATCTTCATGTCAGCCAACAATGTTGCCTGTCTTATGGCATCAATCCCTTCAAGGATGAGGTATTGTGTGTTTTTTCCCCACTGGAAGTCTATGATGTTCTATTAGGCCAACCATATATATGGAGGAGTCATGTTGTTTATAAGTCTCAACCCCGTATCGTCATTGTTACTCTGGGGGTTCAGCTATACAATATACCAGAGGTAGTTTCGACTGTTGTCCCATTAAAACTGACACAAAGTAATCTCTCATACTACAAATTTTATCTTCTTCACAATATGATAATAAGGTGAACAAAAGGACACTGCAACCATTGCAACCTCATCCCAATATCTTTCTATCCAGCATAAGAAGATCGACAATATTGTAGAAGAGTACCAAGATGTTCTTCCTACATCTACGAGGGTGCCTCCACACTGGCCAGTCAAGCAAGGTTATAACATAACCCTTCATACTCTTCATGCTACATATTCATTGACAAATTCCACCCACACTCAAGTAGATCATGTAGCTAGAATGGTTGAACGGATCCAACCCCTTCAACAACAGGTTCATAACAGCCTTCAACAAGCGAAGCATGACAACTTCTTCAGCAAGGCAAGCAACGCACCAAGCTTCAGATCTAGTAAAAGTCTCCTCGTCTCCCAAGGGAACTTGTCGCAATGGGGACCATTTGTTCATAAGGGGGGAGGAATGATCCAGATGGATCTCGAGGGCCATCCACCTTTTCCACTGAATCACCATTTTGAGCCTGTGGTTTTGATAAACCATGATATTCAACCTTTTGATGGGGAATGGAATATAATGTCATCTTCATTTGTTAGTTATAGAAATCATGTAATGATTACCTAGTGGTCTTATGTACATGCCTACAACATATAATTAATGCACCAAATCCCATTAGAACTCCACAATTAAGCGTGCTCAGGCTAGATTAGTACTAGGATGGGTGACTGCCCGATAAGTCCTAGTGTTTTACATGCCTATGGAATTTAATAAACTTAGTCCAATCTATCCCACATGCATCATGGGAATTGTTCTCTTCTCACTATCTCATATATAATTTAGATGAAGGAGGCCCTTTAAGCATGCAATGGAGTGTGATGTAAAGATTTTTGCGAATGAAGCATAACCAACATCTCTTTCCTTTCAGAGATAGGCTACCCCATTCTGCCTGTTTGTGTTCTACAATGTTTTTCTATCTTATTCAGTAATAGAAGTTAGGTTTCATTGTATTTCTGTGTTTTGTTCTATATTTTTGTGTATTTCATTGTTATATCTCGGTTATATTTTTGTATTCATGTCATTCTCAAAATAATCTAGATCCAAATCATTATAATTTGTGAGATACATCTTGTGGAAGTTGGGGATTTTTACTAATCCTCTAATTAGTCTTAAACAAGTCATTTTGGTATTTGTGCTATAACATTTTATTAGTGAAGATTCAGACTATGAAATTTCCATGAGTTTAAAAAGTCATATCCGAGTACTACAAGCCAAAATTTCAGAATCAAAAGGGTTCCAAGTTCAAACATACATTAGGACAAAGGTCAACCATCCATACACACTCCAAATTAAGAGTTTTATAGGTACATAACTTACAATTGGCGTAACGTTTTATTGGAAGAATTTTTTTGGGTGATTCATAATTTGTGATAAAGAGAAAATAGAGGATTATTATTATTTTTATTCCACATGCCTCCAAAAAATATTTCAACACCAATTAAACCTCCATAAGGCTCATCTATAACTCATGAAGAAAATGAGGAGACACATAACAAGCTATCCAAATTGGAGGAACAACTTAATGATTTGGGTTCTAGGTCAATAACAAGTGATGAGTTTGTAAACACACAAAGAAAAATTCAAGAAATGGAAAACAAGATGGATGAAAATAATAACAACATGAAAAAGAAGATGGATGAAAATAAGAATGACTTGAAAAAGAAGATGGATGAAAATAAAGAAGAAATACACAAATCCATGAATGAATTTCAAAATTCCATGCATTCCATGATCTTTCATTCCTTATATGAGAGATACAAAAATTCAAGGAAATCATGAAAATAAGGAGAACAAGGTTGTTGATACTTAATCACATATGGGAGTATTTTTTCACTTTTAGAGAGAAAAAATTCTGAATCTCAAAATCATGATCATTCTTTTCTCCAAGATTCACATCATCAAGGATTTAAGTCAGAACCAAGGAACTACTTCATTTTGAAGACCGATAGGAGGAATTTTGATGGTAAAGATCCTATAACATGGATATTCTAGATGGAGCAATACTTTGATCTACACCAAGTTCCAAGCTTACAAAAGGTACCTATTGCATCCTTGTATTTAGAAAATGATCAATTCATTTGGTATCAATGGATTTGTTAAGGGAAAACAATTCTATTATCTCTTGGTCCACTTTTACAGATGAATTGATATCACATTATGGGGATATTAATAGCAATACATTCTTTATTCAATTGATAAATGTTTGGCAAAAAGGTCCAATTATTGAGCACATTCAACAATTCCAAAAGATGAATCTCAAGGTAAAGAAAATTCATGAGAGTAATTTGATAGATATCTTTATGGGTACTTTAAAGGAGAACATTCAACACAAGGTTCATTTATTTGAACCTAAATCCCTAGAGAAAGATTTAAATATGGCAAGGAAAGTAGAAAATGAAAATATGGCTACTATAAGGGTGACCACGAACAACTATAGAAAACCCCATGTTCCCTCTCCTAACCTCACTCAAATGACAAGGTTGACACCTCTACAAATGGATGAAACAAGAGCAAAAGAACTATGTTTCAATTATGTCCACAAGTACAGTAAGGAGCATAAATGTGGTGAGAAGGAATTATTCTACATAGATTGTAAAGAGGAAGAAGATCAATAATTGGAACCATCACAAGATATAGATATATAAGATACTAATCCAACGATATCTTGTTATGCATTGGACATAAACAATACTGCACAAACCCTCAAGATACAAGGATACATCAAAAATAAAAAGGTAACTTTGTGGATTGATTCTAGTAGTACCCATAACTTCATCAATTACAAATTAGCAAAATATCTCAATTGATTTGTATTTCCAACACCAGAGTTTCAAGTAATGATTGCAAATGGAGGTACCATAAATTGTTCTGGGAAGTTCCATAATATTAAGCTCAATATGGGGGAGTATTTTTTGGTTAGTCCCATGATTTACATCCAAATGGGTGGTGTTGATGTTGTATAAGGGGTCCAATGGTTACAATCATTGGGAATAGTGGTCCTTAATTTTCAAGATCGTTTCATGATATTTTCATCATAAGGAAAGGGAATTGAGCTTAGAGGCATCCAAGGGAAACCCTCTAAGGTGATAATCTATAATAGCATGAAAAAATTACTCTAGATGTTCAAATATGTATATCCTCTACTCCATTAGATCTCCAAATATTCATCAACAATCATTCCCAAGGTATTTGAAGAAATTACTAAGTGTATTCCACCTGCTTGAGATCATCTATTCATTTGCATCCAAAAAGTCTACCACCTAACATTAGGCCTTACATGTATCCATATGCATAGAAGAGTGAGATTGAGCACATGATCTAAGAAATGTTAGAGGTCGACACCATTCAACCTAGCCAAAGTTCTTTATCTTCACCAGTGGTGATGGTTACAAAAAAGGATGGTTCATGGTGTATGTGTCCAGATTATAGAAAAGTCAACAAAATGACCATCAAATATAAGTTTTCTATTCCTATCATTGATGAATTATTATATGAATTGTATAGAGAAATTTTATTTACTAAGTTGGATCTTTGTTTGGGATATCATCAAATAAGAATGAGGTAGGAAGACATTCCAAAAAAAATATTTTATAACACTTGAAGGTCACTATGAGTTTTTGGTTATGCCATTTGGAGTTACTAATGCACCTTCAACATTTCAAAGCTTGATGAATTCTATTTTTAATCCCTTCCTTAAAAAAATTGTGTTAGTATATTTTGATTACATACTAATCTACAACAAATCGTGAGAATAGCATGTACAACATGTTGATAAAGTATTACACTATTGGAAGAGCAACAACTTTATGCAAAGCCTCCCAAGTGTGCCTTTGGGGTTTAAGAAGTGGAATATTTGGGTCATATTGTATCTCATGAAGGTGTAAAAGTGGACCCTAACAAAATTAAATCTATGAGGGAATGGCCAATTCCAAAAACCTTGAAGAAACTTAAAGGATTCTTAGGATTGTCAGGCTATTACCGCAAGTTTTTCAATAACTATGGTCAAATAGAATCACCTCTAACAACATTGTTAAATAAGCAAGCATTTTCTTGGACTCAAGCTGCAACCAAATATTTTGAAAAAATTAAGGAGGCTATGTGTACAAATCCTATCTTGGCCACACCCGACTTCACAAAAACATGTATTGTGAAGTGTGATGCCCCAGGCCATGGAATTGGTGTAGTTTTAATGCAATAAGGAAGGCCCCTTGCATTTTAAATCAACCAAATTAAAGGAAAATTCTTACTCAAACAATTTATGAAAAATAAACGTTGTCCATATTGCATGCAGTTAAGAAATGATGCCCTTACCTAATAGGAAGAAACTTCAAAGTAAATACAAATAATGATAGTTTGAAGTACTTATTGAAGAAAAGATTATCTTCAGAAGAGAAAAAAAATGGGTTACAAAGATGCTAGGTTATGACTTTGAAATTATATACAAAAAAGGAAAACATGATACTGTGGCAGATGCCCTTTCGAGGAAAGAAGAAGAAATAGGAGGTTTATTATGTGCTATTTCTATTCCGCAATATGATTGGGTGGAAGGAGTAAGTGTTAAGTTTTAATTTTTTCCAAAGATAATAGCACAAAATAGGATCACTGAGAGAAACACAATCACAAGGTACATAGCATTTTATCTTGAGAAACCCTCATGGGGGAGAAAACCCAACAAAAAATTCTTTAATATATATTACCAATACAATTCCAAGACTAAAGACCAAACCACCAAGAATATCCAACACTTAAGCATATGCCTCTCTCTTATCCTTCTTCTAATTGCAACTTCCTTCAAAAATTGCACACTACATGAGTGACTTCAGTGAGTGAACAAGTGAGGCGCCATCCTCTCTTATTTATACTAGCTGAGAGAAGCTAGAGTTGTGTCTTTTCACCAAGTCGGGACGTCTACTTCAACTAGTGGTTAAAACCACTTTATTAATCCCTAGGGGATGACTTTACAAGCACCACCATATAACTATGGTTTGACCAATCCACAAAAGGGGATTCGGTCTTAGACAAGACCTAACATGATCAATCCACAAAAGGGCATTTGATCTATATAGTAATGACTCAAATATAAGTAGAATATTCTTCACAGTTACAATATTTCAACACTCCCCCTTAACAAGAATGGTATTCTACTGACATAATACCCTTGATCATTAGGAGAGAGAGAGGGTAGAATCATCATCAACATCTGGATCATTGACTGACACATCTATAAATCATCAGAAGTTTTTCTCATCATCAACAACATAATCCTTCACAACATGGAGCTGGAGTAACATCATCATCATTATCTACATCAACATCAATTAGTATAACACTAATACAACATCATCAATCAGTACACGATTGATACATCATCATCATCAACATGAGGTTGGTACAACATCATCAACATCATCAATCAGTACACGATTGATACATCATCATCATCAACATGAGGTTGGTACAACATCATCAACATCATCAACACAAGGCTAAGATAACATCATCAACATCATCAACACGAGGCTGAGATAACATCATCAGCATCATCAACACAAGGCTGAGATAACACCATCAACATCATCATCACGAGGCTGAGATAACATCATCAAAATCATCAACACAAGGCTGAGATAACATCATCAACATCATCAACACGAGGCTGATATAACATCAACAACATCATCATCACATGGCAACAAAATGAGATAGGTGCAACAACAACATTTTGTGGTACCTTGACAGACCATCCTTATTGGACCTTCAGGATCTTCCCAGGAATCAAAGGATTCCATAGGATGAAAAATCCTAATGGAGATACCATGTGATACTCTGACAGACCGTCCTTACCATACCTTTCGGATCTGCCCAAGAATCATAATATTCCATATGATATAAAATCATAATGGAGCTACTACTACTGACCACAGCTGGCATATACATGCACATATACTCTAACAGACCATCCTTACTGGACCTTCAGGATCTTCCCATTGATGATCAATCTCCCAGGATATAAAATCCTAACGGAGCTACCCGTTGTTGGTCAAGAGACTATAGTATCATCAACATCACTCCCCTTTTCGAGGGAGGTCCTTTCAAAAAACACCAAGATTGTCTTGGAAGTTATCCAACTTCACACGAGACAGAGACTTGGTCAACACATCTACAACCTACTCATCTGTGCCAACATATTGGAGCTTTATAGATCCCCTCTGCACCACAAAGTTCAATTTATAATACCGTATTTTTATGTGCTTTGATTTATAATGGAACACAAGGTTCTTCGTCATATTTATAAAATACTGGTTATCACATAAAATCACGATGGCTTCCATCTCTAGATAGAATAGACCTGTCAACAACTTCCGAAGCCATATAGCTTCACAACTAGTGGAACATGTTGCAATGTATTATGATTCTGTCATGATGAGAGAAACACTGGATTGCTTCCTACTCTTCCATGAAGTCATGGTTGACCCCAGACTGAAACAACATCCTAAAGTGCTCTTTCTATCAGAAACACTTCCAGCCCAATATGAATCAGTATATCCATACAGTCTGCAGTCATGATCTCCAGTATAACATAGACCATATTCCAACATACCCTTAAGGTATCCCATCACATGTTTTGTAGATACAATGTGAACACATATCAGCTCTAGTAGATATTGACTCAAGGTGTTAGCAACAAAACATATATCTGGCCTCGTATTCGTCAGATACATCAATGAACCAATAATATGTCTATACATATGCTAGAGTAGCATCAACCATTTCTAATGAAGTATCTACCAAGAGCTTCAACTTTGTTTCCATGGGTGTGTTCATGGATTTACATTCCAACATGTCAAACCTCTTCAATATTTCAACTGCATACTTCCCTTGGTTAAGGAAGATCTTCTCTCGGATCTGCCAAACTTCAATACCTAAGAAATAATGCATCAGGCCTAGGTATTTCATCTCAAATTCTGCAATGAGCTTCTTCTTACAATCTGTGATGAGATTTTATTCTCCTATCAAGAATAAGTCATCCACAAACAATAGCAATATAACTGGTTCATCATTCATAACATTTAAGTAAAGGTTAGAATCAAATTTACTCTTGGTAAATCCCAAGTTCTTCAAGAAACTCTCAATTCTGCCATACCAAGCTCCAGGAGCTTGATTTAACCCATACAAAGATTTCTTCAACCTGCAGACATGATTCTTCCTATATTCAACTTCAAACCTTTGTGGTTGTTCTATATACACTTCTTCTTCAATAACATCATTCAAGAAGGATGTTTTCACATCCATCTAGTGTAACTTCCACTTCATATTGGCTGCAAGAGCTATGATTGTTTTGATAGAAGTGTATCTGGCTACATGAGAAAACATCTCTTCATAATCAATGCCTTCCTTTTGATAAAAGCCATGAGCTACAAATATTGCTTTATGTTTTTCAATACTTCCATTTGCAACATGTTTTATCTTGTATATCCATTTGGAAGACACCGCATATTTGTTCTTTGGTCTAGAAACTATTTCCCATACATCATTCTTTATAATGGACTGGTATTCTTTCGTCATGGAATCCACCCATTATTTCTTTTGAATGGATTCTTCAAAGCAAGTAGGTTCCTTTTCTATGAGACCACACATCAAGGCCGTATAATTGGAGAATGGCTTAGGTTTCTTGCTTTGTCTCATGGTTCCTTCTGGGGCACCATACTTCTCTCCATATTGAATAAGTTCCCTTGCCCAAGCTATATTTCTCTTGTAAGAGATCATCATTCGGGGAGTTTCTTGAGATTCTATCATATCATGATATTTTGGAATATCATCATTATGGGTAACTATAACTTCCTTCACAGGTTCTGTAACTCTAGGAGCTACAAGTTCTTCTTCATATACTTCTTCAAGTTGGAATTTAATTGATCTTTTGAGTGTTACATCTTCATCAAAGGTTACATCTCTGTTGATCTCAATATGATTGTAACCTAGTATGTAAATTCTAAAGGCCTTAGAGACCTCATAGTATCCAACAAATATTCCCTTCTTTCCTAAAGGATCCAACTTAGTTATTATTTCTTTCGAAATGTGTACAAACACTAGAAAACCAAATATTTTGAGATGTCTTACTTTTGGCTTCTTTCCGAAGAAAATTTCTTCAGGGGTTTTGAATCCAAGTGCACTATGGGATAATTTGTTTTGGACATAAACTTTTTATCTTGTCACTTCAGCCCATAAGTGCATATGAAGATCTTGATTGTGGATCACAGTCTTCACTGCTTCCAATATTGTTCTATTATTTATTTCTGCTACACCATTTTGTTGAGGACTTTAGGGAGTGGTGAGCTCCCTCTTAATCTCAACATATCTGCAAAAAATTCCAAATTAATTTGAGGTGTATTCTCCTCCATTATCTAACCTGAGTATCTTGATTTTTCTTTCGGAGGTATTTTCTACCAAGGCTTTGAATTCCTTGAACTTTTTGAGTACTTCGTCTTTGGATTTCAAGAAATAAACCCAAGTCTTGAGAGAATAATCATCAATAAATGACACATAATCTACATACCCACTTAGAGAGGTTGATGGAATTGGACCACATACATCTGAGTGGATGAGCTCCAATATTCCTTTTTCTTTACTTTCACTCTTTGGGAACGTATTCTTTATGTTCTTTCCTTGAGTACATCCCTTGCATACACCTTCATGGTCAACCTTGAATTCTAGTAAACCTGTAACTACTTTTCTTACATATGGTAAGGCTTTGTAGTTGATGTGAGCTAGTATTCTATTCCAAATTTCAAATGGAATCTCAATGGAGTGAGTCAATGAGGCCTTTGAGTGACCTTTTAACTTATACAAGCCACCTTCTTCTATTCCAATAACAACTGCATCTTCTATGGTTTTTTCTTTAGGCCACATAAGAATGTCACCATCTATAAATGCAACCCTGAAACCTTTCTTATCTAAGGCTGCGATATAAAGTAAGTACTTTTTCAAGCCTAGTACATATAGTACATCCTTCATCTTCATCGGAGTTCCTGAATCTAGTTTGTAAGTGGATTCTCCCATTCCTTTGATAGGGTACTAATAGTCATATCCAAGTGAGACTTTATGGGGAAAGTACTTTTCTATAAGGCTAGAGAGAATGTCTCTTTGACCTTGTTGTTGTCCTAATACACACTTGCAAATCTGAGCTAAGTCTGACTCACTTAGTGTGTCCTTGGAGGCACAATGCCTAGGTTCACAACCCATGTTGTCACTTTGATCAGAACCTCTTCTGTCTAGGCTTACTCCTAGGGAATCCAAGGGGGGTAGTCCCTAGTTTCTAGATTAGTTTTAGAGTTAAGTTCTAGGAGTTAGTTTTAATTTGTTAAGGCTTGGGGGGATTCTAATCCTAAGATGCACAAGCAACAATGCAAGATGCAAAGGTTAGTATGTTAATCAAGAACTTTTCCTATGGAAACTAAGACTAGTGCCTAAGATTGGGCAAGGGGTCAACTAAAGTTAAAGGATGATTCGTTACAAATATGATTACAAGATATACAAAAGAATAATTGAATAAAAAATTAAGTACAATATTTACAAGTAAAGAATGCTAAAATACAACAAACAAGCTAACCACTTTAATTATTTTGTGTGCAAGGTACAAGGAGATCAAAGCATCATATTACATTTATGAGATCATCATCAATACATCACAATACGTCAATAAAGAAGATTTATGAGTTTTGAGCACAAGTATTATGAAGACAACCCACTCTTACTTATTAAACCCACAAAGTATTCAAATGATCAAGGTCAAGGTTTAATTTTTTAATAAGTTAAGGGTTTCTTAAGGTTGAAAGATTTTAGTTACCCTTACAAATTATTTCACCAAACCCTCCTCCTCCTATTGCCAAATGATTGTTGGATGCTCAAGAAGTATGGCAACAGGGCCTACCCTAGCTTTGCAGGTCAGCTCGAAAGATTGAGTTCTCACAGAAAGGACGCTTCGCGCCCCAAGACCGTCCCTGACCTAATCACCTTCTGTTGCCCCTCAATCCCCATTTTAGATGGCGAAGATGGTGGTCTAAGGTACCCTAAATAGTATATTAAGTTATTATATGAATTAGGTAGACTTTTAGGAGTGTTTTAGAGTGTTTAAAAGATTTTATAACACTTTTAAAATGTGATTTAGTGACTTCGACGAAACTCACTTCAGCCTAAAATGTGTTTCTTAAGATTCTAAATGAAACAAAATTAACACATATATGCTATGTGAGAGAAAATCACTTGGTTGCACAAATAGATAGCTTGCAAAGTAAAGAAAGAAACTACAAGGGAAAGAACAACTTGCCAACCAAGAAATGAAGGACAATCACACTTATCATTAAGAGCATTTAGATATGAGAATTAAGTGTGAGAAGGAAAAAGATTTAAGTGTTTTCTTGCACTATGAACTTATCAATGAGATTACTTCAAGTATGTGGCAAATAGCCTTAAAGATCATAGCATGAAAGAAAACCACCATTCACTTATTGAAACACTTAAGCATTTAGAGTTATAGATCTAAGCATTTAAGAAAAAGATTTAAACTTTGAAGAGATTTAAGCATGCAAGTAGATCTAATTAAGTGATTATGCCCAATAGGCTTAAGCTAAGGATTAACCATGTATGAGATCTAGATCTAGAATATTTTAGAACATTAAGCACTTAGATCATAATCACATATTAAAACCCTAAGTTCACCACTTGGGTTATTCCTCTCCCAATAGGTAGGCAATTAATTAGTTGCTTAATCGTTAGGAAATATTGAGAAAAAGAGAGAGGAAAGAAAGCAAGAGAATGGAATAAGGAGGAAGACAAGTAGCAAGCAAACAAACAAGAAAACCAAGCAAACCCCAAACCCCATGTCCTAGGCTAAAAAGGGTAAGAAAAATGCAAAAATGAAAGATCTATGCTAAGCCCTAGCTACCCCAAGGCTCACACATGGGAGGAGGTCATACCACTCCTTCTCCCACAACTATGAGCCACTAGAAGCAAGAAAAAGGAGAATAAATGAACAAAAGTGATTAAAAATTGAAGGAGGAGGTTGATAAATAACTACCAATCCCTTTGGGGAGTCTTTGAGTGTTGTGTGGATGCCTTTGGGTAGCCAAAATTTCTCTCAACCAGATCTGAACCTACAAAAACCAGCAAGGTATCCTTGCTGGAAATGCTACACACAACCAAAAGAGTGAAGAAAAACTTTTTCTCTTTTAGGGCAAAAATGTTTCTTAAGAAAAGTTTATAATATTTGATAAAAATGCCCTATCTTGCTAAGTTAAACTAGCTGAAATATGTATGGAAATGAACAACAATATAGAAGAAGAGCAAGAGTGAGAAAGGAATAGAGTTTATGTGAGTCTCAATGAAAGACTTTTCCTTAAGACATTCCAAATGAAACCCTTGAAGCCAACCTACAAGATCTAACACAATGGCATGCATACAATAGATAATATGGATGGTTAAGCTAGCATGATGAAATACTTGCACCTTATGTAGCTAACCAACATATATAGATCTACAAGACTACTCTTTGCAAGATCTACTCAATTAAAATACTTTACCCAAGATCTACCTATGCATCCATCATATTAAACCAAAACAATGTTACCTCATGTGTTGTAAGAACCAAAACACTTGTAGCTCTTTCCAAAATCCTCCAAAGTTTCTCCTTTATTATTACTCAAGAAAGTGGATCTTGGAGAAATACTTGCTCCGAAACCCTACGAGCCAAAGAATGGAAATGATGAAACAATGAGAGAGAGAGAGAGAGAGGAAAATCAAGTAGCATAAAAATAGCTCAAGATATGGTGAGCTGGGAGTGGGGAAAGGGATCTAATTATACTTGGAGAGGAAAACCTACCTCTCTTAGATCAATTCCAAGTGTCCACCACCAAGCACAAGATGAGATCCTAAGGCTAGGGCACACCATCTAGGGTTTAGATCTTAGATCTAGGGTGTATAATGGTGTGGGAGGTGTTTGGATCACACAAAGAGTAGTGTGAGGCTTATGGGATGCATGCCAAGGGAGAAAAAAGAGCCCAA
>JASDQU010738045.1:16862-30375 GCA_032191745.1 Picea mariana | reverse complement strand
ATTATTCATTTTAAATTAAAACTTGTATTGGAGGGATCCTCCTGGCATCCTATTAAAGTGTCTTGATGAAAATGAAGCTAAAAAAGTCACAAAATATATGCACAGGGGAGTTTGTGGGGGACGCCAGCATTGGAAAGATACAACTCTCAAGATCCTAAGGGAAGGAAACTACTAGCCCACCCTTTTCTTTGATGTATTCACTAAAGTAAGGGCATGCAATGAATGTCAAAATTTTGCAGGCAAAATAAAGTTACTCTCACTGTCCCTGAAACATATCACTACTAGTGGCCCCTTTCAACAATGGGGATTAGATTTCACAGGTGAGATAAATCAACCCTCCAGTGGGAAGCACAAGTGGATCCTCACTGCCACTGACTACTTTACCAAATGGATCAAGGTTGTTCCCAATAGGAATGCTATTGGCAAGGTGATTATGAAAGTTTTGGAAACCAATATCTTTTCCAGGTTTGGATGCCCTAGAAATCATATAACAGACAATTCCTTGGCATTCAATTCCAAATCCATGATTGACTTCTATGGAAGAACTAACATTTCCTTGACACATTACACACCCTATTATCCTTAGGGAATGGTATGTTCGAGCCATAAAACAAGACTCTCATCAGGTTCATCAAGAATTTGTTGATTGGAAAAAAAAAAATCATGGGATTCTAAACTTAAGTCTGCCTTGTGGGCTGATAGGATAAGCACCAAGAGATCCCTGGGAACCTCCCCATTTCATCTCTTCTATGGGATAGATGTTGTCTTCCCTACTCAACTCAGTCTACCAGTTCTAAATTTCTACAGGAAGAAATGGAGGAGCCAAATGACATCTAGAGGAGAATATTTCATATTATAGAGGTTCAAAAAATGAGAGAAGCATTGAATCAGATAACTAAGGCATACAAGAGAAAAATCAAGTCAGATTTTGACAAGAAAACCAAGAAGGAGATATTTCAAGAAGGTGACCTGGTCTTGAGGTGGGATGCTAGAAAGGAAGAAAAGTCTAAGCATGGTAAGTTCAATAACCTCTGGTTTGTTCCTTTTAAGGTAGTTTATGTTCTAGAAAATAATACATTTGTTTTACAAAATCTAGATGATACTAAGATTTTTGGAGGCCCAGTAAATGGGCACTTCCTGAAACAATATTTTTCTTAAAAGACCAAGGGAAGGTCCCTCTTGTACCATACTTTCTTTCCTTTTTAGTTTGCATTTGATTAGTTAGTTTGTGTGTGAATAAAGACTCTATATCCCAACAAAGGCACTGGGTTGTGTTAGTGTTGCTAGTTTGATCTTCTTTACGAGGACAGGAAAAATTGGGGCCATCTCTAAATATGGTTAGAAGAATTTTAATCGACAGACGGATAAAACTTTAGTAGGGGTGCTAAAGTAGTAGGGTCACATAGATCATAGATTGCAAAACTGATCGACTACTCACACCTCATTGCAGAAAGAAAAATCATCCGAACATTAATCTCTTAGAGAGGTTCCATAATTGAAACCATGGTATAGCTTGTGAAGTACGTGGTAATTGGTGGCTTATTGCTGAAGTCGGAGTGGTGTGGATAGAAACCACCCTCGACAACCTCTACAATCACATTCTAATATCACATCAAGGGTCCAATATGAGAGTTGCATGTGACAAAAAAACTTGAGGTCAAGCCAAATCATCAAAGGAAAAGTCACGAGCACCATGCTTGCACTAATGAAAGACTCGGTTGGTTCCAACAAACCAAGAGGCTTGAAGAATATGGCAAATTCATCAAAGAAAGAGGGAGAAAAACATGTTGTACAAGCCATAACAAGATATCCTTGTACCAAACTCATTAATAAGTTGAGTTCAAATGTGAAGATAAGGTTAAACCTTGTTTTAAATGATTTGGTTATCAATGTAGATGAAAATGAATCAGAGGATCAAGATAATTCACAGGTCAATAGAAGTAGATATACATGGCTAATAGTCAAAAGCAGAGGTAAGTTACAACAAGTGGGAGCTAGGTTTTGATAGGTAAGGCACAAGGAAGTGTTATCCCTAGTTGGAGCCAATATTGTAACCTAGGTCTACACCTCTTCCCTTTCCCTCCTTTAATTTATACATACATCAAGTCTGATTTTTGTTTTTGTATTTGCTAATATTATTCTCCATGATTTAATCACTCAACTTTAATGGCCGCTACTCATCTTTACTTATTTTAAACGATCTTTTTCTTTCTTGAAACGTAATTACATGTTCTGGTTTGAGTTTGAAAATACTTGTCATCATGTTTATCACTAATTGAGCATATAGCAGTTCGACCAAGTCCTTTGTATGCGTAGGAAACATCCAAAAAGAAAGATGCATCAATACATTTTGGGTTCATATTGTGAGAACAAACAGGTTAAATTTTCAATGGTGGAGATCCAATAGTAAAATCAAATCAGTGACTCCCATGCATTTAGAGTTCCAGAATCGTGCGAGGTTTAACCACAGAGTAATACAAAGTTTCACTCTATGACTTCGACATTCGGGTGTTCGAGATCATCTTTGTTTAAGTCTCATAAAACCCTGAAATGTCGGAGCCCCGAAGCATGAGATCCCTGAATTGCCACATCAGATCTGAGAGATCATCATTCGAGAGGTTTTAGTTCAGAACAAGCGCATATCACCCAAACCCCAAAGTACCACATCACTCCATGAGTCTGAGCCTCCGTGAGGTATCCAGACTTTGCATTCAAAAACTCTTGAACCACCGAAGAGTCGGAGTACCAAACTCCCAAAATATTTAATAGGAAAAATATATTAATATTGGGTTAATTATCTTAAGATAAGCATGGTTAATGACTTCACGAGATTATCACTACGAGAGATTTTCATCCAACTAAAACATAGTTCTCCAAAGCTCTGAACGCTGAAGAGAAGAAGATGCATGGAATTCATCTATGGAGACATGTGGCATTCATATGTCACCAACACATGGCACTCATTTTAGGTCCCTTGGGCACATCATCTTCTCATTTTTGGGTGACACATGTCACTCTCTTTCAGGTGGACATGTCAACTATTGTGACATCATGTGGCCATGTAAGATCCAGGAGATCACCACTCCGAGGGTTTTCAATTCAGAGCAAGCAAAGCACAAACCGCTGAAGTGCTGAGCCCCGAAGCGACATAACCCAAACTTCCATGTCACCCCACAACATTGTCACTCTAGGATATTCTCAAACTCTACATTCAGGAGTTCCCAAACCATGAAGAGCTGGAGTCTCAAAGTCTTGAAGTGCTTAAGGATAAATTAATCCTGGGTTAATTAGAAAAGGTGTTGGTTAATGACTCCATGAGTCTAGGCCTTTGGGAGATATGAATACTTTGCACCCCAAAGTTCTTGAACGGTGAATTTCTGAAGTGACTTATCTTTGTTAATTGTATATTTTGAGGTTGAAAACGACACCAAACCAGGGAATTCCGATCCATTTAAATCCATTGTATCGCTCGTACGACATTAGCTTAGTGATAGCCAACAAGTATAGAACAAAATATTCAGAATCCGGACCCTACAACTCCATAACCAGGAACTCAAGAAGCTATAATTCAGACTGCAGATGGAATATCATAGACTCTATAAAAATGCTAGATGACTTGCTTCTTTCCCCCAGGAGATAAGTTGAAGAGAAAGTATTGCCAAAACATCCAATTATCTCTTAATGGCATCCAAAAACGTGCATGCATGACAATGCTCAATACTGAAATCGGTTTTGTCACTGCTAATCATTTTCTGTCAAATCTCGGTTAACTCTAGCATGAGCATCAGTCTAGTTTCATTGCTAGTAGCAGTTTTTAGTTGTTCAATTGCAACACTCTTTTAGATTCAGGCATAATAAGTGGTCTTTTATGTGTGATAAGAACCACTCATTTTTTATTAACCCAAGCTCAAATTATACGTTAATATACTCAAGTAGTGTTTAGTTAAGTTAATAAGTTGTTTTACAACTGATGTTGTAGAGCTAAGCCTCAGATCCACAATGGACGAGAGCCTCTACAACTCTGATAAATATGTAGTTTTTGTATGTTTTGAGGGTTTCATTTTTTGGAAAAGAATATCAATACATCAGTTGGTTGAACCTTTTCTATGCATGGATCAAATCTCTCTACCTGGTGAATATACTTTTGATGACAATGTTTTTATCCAAATCTACATGTGTTTTTATCTTATCTTGAATGTTGTTTTTTATTTCTGCGAAGTACATTTCATTTCCTTCAGGCATTACATAACTTGGCTTCACTAATATGCAACCTGTGAAACAACAAATGATGTGGTGAAGATTTGTTTTTATTTCAACCCATGGGAGTAATTGTGTTTTTGATACATGTTTAATGTCTTGAAATGATATTTTAAGTATTAAACTTCTTGCAACAGATTATCCATTGAGTGGTTTGTTGTTTCCCTTTATTTTTACCTCTATTATTTCACTTGTTTGTCATTTTTGTGCCACCATCCAAGGAGAACCCTCATCTACATCATTTGTCCAACCCAACCATGCTCTTGTCTTGATAAAACCAACCCTGTAACTGACCAAAAAAATAAAATAAAAAACCATTCTAAACTTGAGGTGGCCTAGCTCTTCCCTTTAACATTAGGGTGAAAACTTTAGGACCAACAACACCAAAAACAAATTCTCATAATTTGACATCCTTGTCAGAAATTTTAATGCACCCTCTTCAGGGATTCTAGTGCGCTCTCCTCAAGGACTCTAGTGTGTCCTTTACCAATAGCTTCCAAAACGCTCCTCTTCTAGCATACTCTACATGCCCTCTTCAGGGTGTCCAGTGACTTCTGAGTGCACCCAAGATCCCAATAATTATTAGCACAACACCCAGTCCCTTACTGAAATTCATGGTGAATGAAAATTATGATGTCATCAAGGGAGCCATCCATAGAGGATTCCTCATCCAATGTCATATCTCCCATTCAAAATTTAGAAATGGATCTAAATAAGTTACTCCATTTATAGTAGAGTCGAGATCCAACACACATGAAAATTGATAGGTTCTTCCAATTCCTTATGTTTTTCACAACAAATGAATGGTGATATTGTCAAATCTTGGCTTCTCAGTCTTTCCACATACTTATGGACATGTCCCGAGATGACCGATGACATGGAACTTTAGATTGTCAGTCTAAAAATAGAGGGGATTGCACATACTTGGTGGGACACTCAACAGGAGAACTATTCCTTGTTCATCGATATAGGTGAACTGATCAATCCACTGCCAATAAACATCACGATGTGGGATGGATTTTTCCAAGCTCTTAGTTAGTTCTTCTATCCCTTGGGTTATAATAAGAAACTCCTTCTTAGATGGTGTTACACATTATTTTTGTCATCCCTATGACTGTTAATGATGTAAACCTATATGTTGCCTTCAGAGGGGTTAGTGGCCTGAGTTCTTGAAGAGAGAAGGGAGAAGAACTTTTCTTGAGAAAAGAAGTTGCATTTTCCTATGTAAAAACCTTATAAAAAAGGAAGTTCGTAGGTTGCCTATGTATTAGGGAGTGAGAATGCCTAATTCTCATAGGTTGCACCATAGCTAGGGTGCGAACAGTTTGCACATTGCACTATAAGTAGGGTGAGAGAATGCTTACACGTGGGAAAAACGCTCGTTTTCTCGAATCTTCTAGAAGGAGAAACTTCTATGGTGAGGTGGCATCCGAATGGTTTGGATCTTACTCGCTTTCATGACTTAGTGGGATCATCCTAACCTATTCACCTTATCCTCTTCAACTTATAAAAGGAGAGGAGCTCTCATGGAGAAGGGTTTCTTGAGCTTAGCTTTGGTTGGCTTGGAATTATCAGCTTGGTTGGAGTGGCTTTGAGATTTGCCTTTGTCAAGATAGATTATGAATATTATCAGATCTATGCTCTCATAATTCTTGGAGTGAAAGTGTGTGGGGAATGAAGGACAGTTGGAAGGGATCTTACGACATCAAGGCCATGGTTGTAATCTCTCTTTCACATTTAATATGATACAGTAATATGATTCTTTCCTATAAATTTCGTTGTGTTTTATTGTATGATTCCTTGATCACATACATAGGTTTATATTGAGTTTATGCTATTGCTATCACTTTGGTTGGTTGCGTTATTTTGCTGGTTTATAATTGTATGAGCTTTGGAACGAAGCTAGCATGGCGATGGCAAGAGGAAGTGACATTTAAATGGTATGTCACTCATCCCTCTTTAGTTAGTAAATTCAATATCTAAAACTTAAGGAAAGTGTAATATTCTATCCTGTTTTGTTCTAGATCCAGGTGGATCTAGGGAGATCTGTTAGTGTCTGCACCTACCGATTAGTCCGATAACAAAATTGGCGACTCCACTAGGGATCGGATTGTTTCCTAGTTAGTCTAGTTTCCCATGCTTTGATTGCTTGTTTTCTGGTTTCTAAGTCTGTGGGACATCCATCCAGACTCTATGAATCTAGAAGTTCATGTAGATTCCCTGTCCTTTTTCAAAATTTTCTTTGATTACAGACATTCTCGCACTGTACCTGTCTGTGGACTACGGGAATCATTGATGTTTGCACCCTGCTATTAGGTTCAGTGAAAACTTCTTGCACCCTACCAATGTCTAGCCTGTGAGAATACCTAATTCTCGCACTGTAATACACTACTAGGCTGGGAACTTGTTTGTAAACTTTTTGGATTGGGTCTTGTCATCTTTTGATGACCCAGTTTTTCTTTGATCAATTGGATTGAGCTTTTAGAGCCTATATTGATCTACTTACAGTCTTCTTGACCTCCTTTGAGTTTCTTTTAGCCACTTTTTCTTTGTTTGGTTTTGAAGGATTAGTCTCTTGCTTTGAGTGTCTTTCAATTACAAAGCATGTGTTTTCTTTAGAATTGTTTAGGGAAAGATCAGATTTCTTCGGAATAGTTCGCTTTAAAAGAGAACTTTTAGTTTGGATTTAGTTTCTTGCTTTATATTAGATTCGGGGCATCATTGCATTTGAAGTAGCGAAATTGCATGATTCTTGGCATTTTTTGATCTTAAATTATGAAAAAATTTCGCCCTCATGGCCGTGGGGGGGCCATGAATCATGCATTGGTGTTCAGTACCTTTTTCTCATTTCTTGAGAATCTTGATATTGATGAGTTTAATATATTTTGGGACATTGTGCATATGGGAATGATAAATGTTTTCTCCTTCTTGTAGCATAGATTTCATCGAAATGAAAAGATTGCATCTTCATATATTTGCATAATTTTCGAGTCGGTCAAAACACCATATTGTCCACACAATTTTTCCTTTTGAGTAACAACAGCCATAAAATAAAGCGCTTATAAAAATTGATTAGACATTTTTATATTTTCTGGTAGCAAACCTACATTAGATTAGTTGTAGGGCTTTGGAATAGGTGTGAAAGATAACTTTACAAAGCTATAAACAAACATAGAATCTTGAGTTAGGAAGTGGTTGAATCCACTTACTTCATTTTTTCCTGGGAAGCCCTTCTAACACAAGGGTCAATCACGAGATCGCATTGAGACTGACAGAGTTACTCACCCTTCTTTGTTGGTCTTTGTGTAGAGATTTCACGTATTACGGGGGTCACTTGAATGTATACCCACAATGATGAGTGGAAGCCTCTCAAGTTGATTTTGGGCTAGATACCCTGCCCTTGCGTGTGGATCGAACTGTCGACTGTCCCCCCAGGATTTATTGTTGTCAGTGGTAACCTTAGTGGCCTATCTCTTTAGGGTCTTTACATAAGGTGACTGTGGAGGGGCAAGTCTTCATGGTACCTGGAATCAACGTTGGCCAAACTCACTTGGGCTCCTTGGAGGGTATACCCATGATTATGTGTGGGAGCTTGCACCAGGGTGTAAGTCCATTAAGTAGGTCATCAACGTAACTTTTCCACCCACTCTATCTCAGCCCCTTCTTACGTTGTTCCCGCGATATTGGATTTCATCACCAACTAGTGCATTCATTGTGAGAAGGTTTTGTTTGATTGCTTGCTTACTAGATTTTTAGCATGTGCTGTTTGTTTTCCTTATAGGACTCTAGATTGGATTTTTGTTTTTAATGGTGTTAGTTCCTGAAATGACCAATGAAGGAACCTCTACTCCAGGGGAACCTTTTGTTTTTCCTTCTTATGGAAACATTGGTCCTCCTCACATCGCTACTTTGAGCCTTCCAGGTCTCACAATTGGATTGTCCGTGTGGTTGTTTTCCACTCAGGTAATCCCGAATGCAGTAAGTGCTTCGGTCATAAGCACTTCCACCCAAGAACATCAACCTCATGTTGATCCTTCACCTTCTTCACCAGTAAGGTCTTATTTTCCTTCTTCCCTTGCAATGTCGCCTTCCATTTCATTTTCTTTGTCGGGTGAAAGTTATGAAGCTAGTAACCTGGTGAATGAGAAGAAGAAGAAAAGAAAGATTAAGAAGAAGAAAGATAAGCGAGGGTCAAAACCTCCAACCACTGTCAAACATGTTGGAAAACAACCAGTTACTATTAATCATGCTGGGAGTGTTGATTATGTCAAGATCACCCAAACAACCCGTAAGCCCAAGTACCCTTGCAGGCTTTGTAAGGGTAGCCATCTTCTTAAGGAATGCCCGGGTCTATCCAAGGTTATAGAAGCATGGTCTACACATCCTCGCCAACCTATGTCGTTAGCCTCTGAACAACATGCTGATGACCTCTTGTCAACTAGTCACGATACCGTTGGGAAGAAGAAAAGTAGAGTCAAGTTCCCATGCATGTTATGAAAAGGGAGTCATCTCACTCACCTTTTCCCTTGTATGGATGAAGCCTCTAAATTACTGGAAGACATGACTATTTCACAACCTCAACTTCCAGCTGCTTACCATAAGCTTTCTCTCAACCCTCCAGTAGTTGATAGAATGATCAATCCCATTCCTTTGCTGGTTTATCAAGTGGTCAATCTGGTCACGTCTTTGGATGAACCAGTAGACCATGTGGTTAATCCGATCCCATCCTCGGTCAACCCCACTCTCCCGTTAGAGAGTGAAACCCAAGCGGTCGAACCGTTTCCATCTGTCGACCCCATTCTCTCCTTGGAGAATGAAACCCAAGTGGTCGATCTGATCTCTCCATCGGTCGATCCTACTCTCCCGCTAGAGAGTAAACCAGATACTGCCCATGTTTTTCTCTTTGATACAGAATCTCCCATGCTGAGGGGTATTCCTCCTTCTCCCGTAGGACCCCCTCCAAGTAATGAGGCCATCCATTTTGATTGGTGTGTGCTAACTGGACCTCGTCTTCCCTCTCACCTTCCTTTCCAGATTATAGTAGAGGTTTGTGGTCGAGACGTTCCTCAAACGCTAATAGATGAAGGTTCGTCTGTTAGTATTTTGTCCTCTTTTGCTTAGCAATCTTTGGGTTGTCCTCCACTTGCACCGGTTACACAGAATCTGTTAGCTTTTAACAGAAGAACTAGTCAACCTTTAGGGACCCTTCCTCAATTTTCGTAACTTTGGGAGGGAAAACTGTTTTTATTGACATCATGGTAGTCCAAGACCCCTTGGTTTTTTCTTTACTCCTTGGGAGAGATTATGTCTATGCCATGAAAGCTATTGTGTCTTCTCTTTTTCATGTGATATCTTTCCCTCATGATGGACGAGTTGTGACTATTGATCAACTTTCATTCATTGATCCCACTTGGATTGCCTCCCTAAATGGTTCTTATATGCAGACGGTATCGCCCCTGCCACAGGTCAATTATGTGGCATTGTTGTCCATGGCTTCAACTTCTGATGACTTAAATCCAATAGTTTACATGGTGATCTCTTCAATAGGGTTGTTAGAGCCTGATCTCTTTACTCCTATCGTGACCCTCGACATGGTGTCCCTCCATAGTGTGTTTCTTCCATCAAATGAAGACCTCTTGGAAGCTATGACCGAGTTTTGTCCCTTGACAGGGTGTCATTCCGTAGCATTGTCCTCTTGGAATCCATGATCAAGAAGAGAGACTACTGAGGATAGTTTTTGCGTCTCTGAGACAACCTCGTTAAAAATGAAACAGAGGTTTTGAGGATAGTTTTTGTGTCTATGTGGCAACCTCGTAAAAAAATGAAACAAAGGTTCTGAGGATAGTTTTTGCGTCTCTGAGGAAACCTCGTTAAATGAAATAGAGGTCTTTGAGCATAGTTTTCTAATTTCAAGCTCATTAAAAAATGAAACCACTTGAGGATAGTTTTTTCATCTTTGTGGCAACCTCATTAAGAAATGAAGGAGAGGTTACGAGCATAGTTCTTATTTCTATGTCAAGCTCGTTATAAAATGAAATAGTTTTCCCCCTCTCTATTTGAGTCAACTCCTTCATCTAGTATTTGAAGCTTCATTTCATTCTCCTTCGCAGTTGGATGAAACGAAGCTTGGGGGGCATTTGGCCTCGGCCTCTGGACTTCATGCTGAAGTTAAGCTGTTAGTTTCTTAAGCTGGGGGCTAAGTACCAACCATGCGTTGGGAAGTTGCAAGCATGCTTTCCTCTAGTTTAAGCTTGTGTAAAAATGAAACTAGGTCCAAGCATAGTTTTGTTTAGTTTTTAATCTTGTGTAAAAATTAAAATCTATCCCAAGCATAGTTTTGTTTTGTTTTAAATCTTGCGTAAAAATGAAAACAATCCCGAGCTTAGTCTTTGTTCTTTCTCATGATCATAAATCAATGAGAATGTAACCAAGTATACTTTTATCACTTTTTCAGACTCATAAAGGTTATACAAAAAAGGAACCCCCCGGAGTCCTCTTTAAGCTCTTTTTAGACTCTCTAAACATGAAAATATTTCCGAGCGACCTTGTTCTTTTCATGCTCATTAAAGTATTTGAAGAAAACGTTCGATAAGCGATAGTTTATCACTTTTTCAGTCTTGTTGAACTAATTTACAAAAAGGGAACTGAGAGAGTTCTCTTTAAGTGTTTTTCAGACTCTCTAAACATGAAAACCCCCGAGTTTTCTTTCTTTGGACTCGTAAAACAAACATCGAAAGGACCATATGGGACCGAACCACTCCTTCCTAGGGTTCGTTAAACATACTTTGAAGGACTCATCCAAAGGATGAGCTTAAATTTACAAGCATATGTTATCCTCCTCAAGCTTGTGTAAAAATAAAGAGGTACTCGCTAGAAATGGTGGGGGAAAAAATTGGGAAAGAAATGTATCTAAACCTATATTATGTGGGAGAGTCACTTTTGAACATGACACCCTTTCACTTGCTTTGTGTATAGGTTGGAAAATCCACTTGTCTCCTGATCATATTCCTATAAGATTACAAATTGGTCTGTGATCCTGTTGTTGAGTCAGTATTTCCAAGACAGTTGTCGTGTCGTCAATATGTTCAAAAATGAAGTTCAACCCGAAAAGCCTTCTATTGCATCAGCCATTTCTACAGTCCTTAAGCCTTCTATTGTGTCAGCCATCCCTGAGTCAGTCCTGAATCACTTGTTACTCTGATCTACATCAAATCTTGTTACTTGTTTCGTGTCATTGATGTGGGATACATTAAGGCCCTCCTGTGACGAGTCTTTTCCTGTCAACTTCAACTCATTATCCAGGAATTAGAATTAGAAACTAATTGGTACCTTAGAACTTGCATGCCTCAATGGCAGGTTTCCTTGCTTTCGACAGTGGGTTTTCATTATTGATCCCTGATCGGAAGATTCCACCGAGTGTTCGACTTCAGCTCATTAATTCACATTCGTTGGATTGTACTAGTGTACCTTGGGAGTCATTGACATTAATGATGATTTCACTCGCACTTGTTAATGGTATACACTAATGACCGATAATCAAGTGGATTCTACCATGTTCGACTTCAACACATGTATTCACATGGTTAGATTCGTACTATAGAGTGATAGAGATGAAGACCCTGGATATTTTTCTAACAGATCCAGGTTGCGTTGGAGTATACTCAGTGTGCTGTTGCATAGATCCACATTGTATGTCTGGTGGCTATGTTCAAATTTGAGTCTTTAACACATAGATACACAGTGTATTTTTGGTGGTTATGATAAGATTTGAGTCATATCGGCATGGATCCACAGTGTATGTTTGGTGGCCATGACCTGTCTTACTTGACATGGATCTTCTCATGTCAACATTTATGCTTTGAGTCATTTGTATTCTGA
The DNA here is from genome assembly GCA_032191745.1 of Picea mariana. Lineage (NCBI taxonomy): Eukaryota > Viridiplantae > Streptophyta > Pinopsida > Pinales > Pinaceae > Picea > Picea mariana. The sequence goes on along the minus strand of JASDQU010738045.1, from coordinate 18,240 downwards.
GTATGGAAATGCCTACGTCAGTGATGATATATTATTGTACTGTATTTCCTTGTTTGTTGGTAGGTTTTCAACTGAATGTTCCTTGTTCCCTACACACACTCGACAAAGTATTTCAGCTATCACTCTGTTCTAACTTCATACTTTGGGGGGCTCTCTGTTACACATTATTTTCATCATCCCTATGACTGTTAATGATGTAAACCTATATGTTGCCCTCAGAGGGGTCAGTGGCCTGAATTCTTGAAGAGAGAAGGGAGAAGAACTTTTCCTGAGAAAAGAAGTTGCATTTTCCTATGTAAAAACCTTATAAAAAAGGAAGTTCGCAGGCTGCCTATGTATTAGGGTGCAAGAATGCATGATTCTCACAGGTTGCACCATAGCTAGGGTGCGAACAGTTCACAAGTTTCACTATAAGCAGGGTGTGAGAATGCTTACATGTGGGAAAAACACTCGTTTTCTCGAATCTTCTAGAAGGAGAAACTTTTATGGTGAGGTGGCATCCGAATGGTTTGGATCTTACTCGCTTTCATGATTTAGTGGGATCATCCTAACCTCCTCACCTTATCCTCTTCAACTTATAAAAGGAGAGGAGCTCTCATGGAGAAGGGGTTCTTGAGCTTAGCTTTGGTTGGGTTGGAATTATCAGCTTGGTTGGAGTGGCTTTGAGATTTGCCTTTGTCAATATAGATTGTGAATATTATCAGATCTATGCTCTCAGAATTCTTGGAGTGAAAGTGTGTGGGGAATGAAGGACAGTTGGAAGGGACCTTACGACATCAAGGCCATGGTTGTAATCTCTGTTTTACATNTAATATGATTCTTTCCTATAAATTTCGTTGTGTTTTATTGTATGATTCCTTGATCACATACATAGGTTTATATTGAGTTTATGCTATTGCTATCACTTTGGTTGGTTGTGTTCTTTTGCAGGTTCATCATTGTATGAGCTTTGGAATGGAGCTAGCATGGAGATGGCGAGAGGAAGTGACATTTAAATGGTATGTCACTCATCCCTCTTTAGTTAGTAAATTCAATATCTAAAACTTAAGGAAAGCATCATATTCTGTCATGTTTTGTTCTAGATCCAGGTGGATCTAGGGAGATCTGTTAGTGTCTGCACCTACCGATTAGTCCGATAACAAATGGCTACATCTATAGAATCTCACCAATCTGTATGTCTAAGGCTACATCAATATCTTTTGTAAACTGTCAATCCAACTACACATCATAGGTCCAAAACAGGTATTAATTATCAATTTTAATTATACTTTATTGCTAACTATTCATCTTGAAGTAGGTTTGTTGAACAATGCTTCCTTGGAAAAGTATTTTCTCCAAGCCTTGGTCTTGGAACATAAGTTTGTACCTCGAATCCATT
>JASDQU010738045.1:5664-16842 GCA_032191745.1 Picea mariana | reverse complement strand
TAATATGATTCTTTCCTATAAATTTCGTTGTGTTTTATTGTATGATTCCTTGATCACATACATAGGTTTATATTGAGTTTATGCTATTGCTATCACTTTGGTTGGTTGTGTTCTTTTGCAGGTTCATCATTGTATGAGCTTTGGAATGGAGCTAGCATGGAGATGGCGAGAGGAAGTGACATTTAAATGGTATGTCACTCATCCCTCTTTAGTTAGTAAATTCAATATCTAAAACTTAAGGAAAGCATCATATTCTGTCATGTTTTGTTCTAGATCCAGGTGGATCTAGGGAGATCTGTTAGTGTCTGCACCTACCGATTAGTCCGATAACAAATGGCTACATCTATAGAATCTCACCAATCTGTATGTCTAAGGCTACATCAATATCTTTTGTAAACTGTCAATCCAACTACACATCATAGGTCCAAAACAGGTATTAATTATCAATTTTAATTATACTTTATTGCTAACTATTCATCTTGAAGTAGGTTTGTTGAACAATGCTTCCTTGGAAAAGTATTTTCTCCAAGCCTTGGTCTTGGAACATAAGTTTGTACCTCGAATCCATTATCCCCAATCTCGATCCAGACCCTTTACTACTAATAAATATCCTACTATCTCATCCTCTATTCCATCGACCTCACTCGCCTCACTCTATAATGCACCCTCATGTTAGTTTCACAAAACCAATTCACATTCTTCTATAGATTTTCACACACTTAAGAATATCTGCACCAACAAAACTTTGTTTGTAGAGATCGCTCTACCTAAATCCTCTGACCCTTGTGAAGTTGTCTCCCTCGATAATCCTACTGAAGCCGACCCATCCCTTATCTTGATGAACTCTAATGAACCAGGAACATATACTATTCCTCTATTCACCCATAATTTCTAAATTAAACATGAATTGGCCACCCTCATTATGGAAAATGATAGCTAGAAAAAACTCATCTCACGGGACCTAGTACAATGCCCCCAACTCCCCACTACTCTGCATCCAACTCCATACAAGCTTGGTTGGGTACAAAAAAGAGGCTCTTGTCTCATAGTTTCTTGGTGTTGTGCGATAACCTTCGCCATTGGCCCATTTCTTGATATAGTTACATGTAATGTATCCCCTTTGGATTGTGTTGACTGGTTACTTCAACTTCCCTACCAACAGGCCTGACATGTTGTGTATCATCCCAAAACTCACCAATACCACTTGCAACTTGAAGTGTGCACCTATGTGATCAAATCCTTTTCTCTTAAACCCACTCCACCACTCACTGAAAACATAGTTGTTAAGAAAATCAGTATCAATAAATGTGTGTCCTTGTTCCTAGTTCACCCTATTAAGATCGATAATTTGACCAATCCTACACCTCCCAAAATGGTCCCGTTTTTCCAAGAATGTGTCGATGTATTCACACAGCCCACGATACTTCCCCTATATCACTCTATTGTTCATTCCATTGACCTCATACTATGTTCCTCCTTTCCTAATGCCCCTTTCTACTAAATCACTCCTCAAGAAGCCTCTTAAATTGAATGCCAAATTGACCAACTTATGGAATCCAACCACATCAAACCTTCATTGTCACATTGTGCATCCCCTACCTTTATTATTCCCAATAAATAAAATTATGAGTGGTGCCTTCTAACTGACTACCGTGCCCTCAATAAATCGACTGTTAAATTTTTTTATCCCCTACCTTGGATTGAGGATTTGTTGGACGACTTACAGGGGGATTTCTTCTTCACCAATATGGACTTGACAACATGGTATCATCAAGTTCGCATGTAGGAAACACACACTTCGAAGACAACATTTAAGACACAATTTGAGCTTTTTTAGTGGATGGTAATTCCATTCAGGCTAATAAATGCATCAACCACATTCATGTGGCTAATTAATGACATTTTTAGACCTCACTTGAGGAAGTTTTTCATCATTTATTTGGATGATATTTTGATATTTAGTAAATATTGAAAAGAGCATCTGTAGCGGGAACACATATTTATTGAGTTGTTGTGGGACCATAAGTTGCAGGTGAAGGAAAATAAATCCTTCTTTGGACAGAATTTTTTCCACTACATGGGCCTCATATTGGATACACAAGGTGTGTGCCATAACCCCTCTTGGGTGAAGGATTTGGAAAAAATTACAATGCCATCAAATGTGCATGACCTCAAAACTTTCATGGGAGGCATTAAGTTCTACAAGAAATGTGTCTCTCACTTCTCACAGTTGGCTCGCCCTCTACACCAGCTATCACATCAAGCCAAATTTGTTTGGACTATAGAGGTTGAGAACCCTTTTATGAGATTGAATACAACATTATGCTCATCCCCTATTCTATGGTTTTCAAACATGAATCAACCCTTTGAGATTTAAATAGATACCTCTCAATTATCCATTGGGGTTGTACTTAAACAGAGAGGTCATCTGGTAGAGTATCACTCAGACATGCTTGCAAAATCCAAAATAAACTACGACACATATGATAAGGAATTATATAGATTCGTACAGAAACTAAAATAGTGGTGCCACTACATTTTGGGCAAAGAGACCATCACTTGTTAATCTTCATAAATTTAYAGAGTAAGATGAWGGAACAACATCATTTAAAGTGGGAAACATGTATTCAACAGTTCCACATGGTCATTAAATATAATAAGGGTACCTCCAACAAGATGGTGGACTTGTTAAGTCATACCCCAATGCAAGTTCTGCACATTTTGGACGTGCACTATGCAACTTGTGATGCACAGAGAGACGTGTATGCTATATATCCATGTTTCGGTGATGTCTAGCAAGCATTGCAACAACCTACTGTCATCAACCAAACACCCTTTCTAGACTACACAATATCTGAAGGTTGGCTCTACAAATTCAATCAATTATGTGTGCCACAAACCAAAGATTGTCTCATTATCATATTTGAAGCACATTCCTCTTCATGTGGGGTGCATTTTGGCACCGCTAAGACCATTCTCAATATACAGTTCCATTTCTATTGGCTTGCACTACCCAAATAGGTGTAAAAATTCATCCACACCTACTCTCTTTGTTCAAAAAGAAATTCATCTAGTTGTCTACATTGTCTTTACCAACCTCTATATGTTCCTTATAATCCATGGGAATCCATTTCCATGTACTTCCTCAATGGTCTCCATAAAACTCTCTGTAAGAACGATGTTATTTGGGTCGTAGTGTGTAGTTTTTCTAAGATGGATATGTTTATCCCCTATCATAAAACTACCACTACTACACAGACCTTTGAGCTATTTTTCCATTATGTGTGGCCTCATTTCATTTTACCAATTAATATAATTTCTAATCGTGACTCTCACTTCCTGAGTGACTTCTGGTGTACTCTATGGTCTTCGTTCGGATGCAGACTTCATTTTTTCATTGCATTTCACCCCCAAAATGACATCCAAACAAAGGTTGTCAATCGCACTTTGGTCCACTCTCTTAGAAACTAATTCACCAAAACTAAACAGTGGGACTCTTATCTGCATGTCATTCAACACAACTATAATTGTGCAACACACTCCTGAACAGGATTCTCACCTTCAAGGTTTTTATGGGATTTTATCCCCTTGCACCCTTAGATATGCCTCTCACTTTCACACTTTTGGGGTATGCATGCCAACAATAGGAGCAAAAAATAGCACATAGCTTCATACATAACATCGCCAAACGACATTCACGTGTAGTAGTTTCCTTACAAGCAGCAAAGGATTTCGCAAAGAAGAGGTTCGATAAACATAGCATGCCTTTGGTATTTCATACTAATGGTTGGGTGTGGTTGATGGTGGAAAAGCACTGCATTAGAGGACACCACCATAATCTCCACCCACTATGTTATGGTTCATACAAAATTCCTGAAAGAATTGGTCAGAATGCATATCTCTTGGACTTTCCATGACAACTCAACATCCACGATGTTCTCAATGTGAACAATCTCAAGTTGTTCGAGCTACCACTCCTTGAGGAAAAAATTAATGTACATCATATGGTGTAGAATATCCAAAATTTTAAACCTCCTCTACTTGCAAACACCATTCTGGATTTTAGGACTCGAACCACTCGCCATCAACAATATGTTTCACATCTTATGGGCCAAAAGGGCCAGACACTAGTGTAGGAAAAGTGGATGTCTACAATAACCTTGCCACATTCTTTCCCTCACATGTTGGCCGAATCAGGGATGCTTATGGATCTCAACATGGAGGAATTGGGCCAGTAGGAAGGGTACCCACCTTCCTTCACTTGTCAGTATGAGATCATGTAGCAACTCATCAATAATTTCTATTGTAAACTACCCTCGTCAGTCTTGTTGAGTAGGGTGCTTCCTAATAAATAATTAGCATATCTATTACATTAGCAGTTTATTTAATAAACATATCATGTCATTTTAGTTGAGTAGGGAAATCCATAATTTTTGTAAGAATGTCATTTTATGTCAGTCGGTCACAATGTGAATAGCTCTCTTTGGTCTCATTATGCAGAGCACTCCAAAAATAAAGAAACAATTTTCTTTTTGTTGCTGAGTAAAATTCACCCAGCCTAATCAAGGGCATCCTCTTTTGTTGAATAGAATCAGATGGTCATTTTCGGTTACTCCCATCTTCTTCTTTCTTTCTCTTTGTTTCCTTTTATTGTGCAATTATTTAGTTCTTTTGTTCGCTAATCTATCGTGTTGTTGTGTTTTTATTTTGTAAGTTGAATTGCAGATCAACCTAATGGTTAAGAACATGTGTTTCCTCCTAGGAGGTCACATGCTCAAATCTAGATGGGGGTAGGGTATGCACACCTATATATACCTCACCGGTCAAATCATTACACAAAGGGGGTCCCTTGTCCCACAAACAAGGGGGTCTCATACACCAATTTGGTGTCTTTCTTGGCCATGAATTTAAAATTATATTATTATTGTTATTATCATTATCATTATTATTATTATTATTATCAATTATACCCTTTGTCTTCTATATATATACCAAGGAGACCTAGTCCTAGGATCATCTTATCTCATTTTTTATTGTCTTATGAATTAGATATATTGTAAAAGGATGTTTCCCACTTGAAGTGGACTATGTTCGTTGAAATTTTTATCATTTTTAAGGCATTGGATCATAACATTTGGTATCAAATCTCACGATCTGATGTAGAAGCCCAACCCTCAGGCTATGATCCGCACATGATCGTTCTAAAATTCTCCTCGAGCTGAAGCGGCTCCCTCGGATCCCTATTGGAACCTCTCGAATTCGATCCACAGGTCCTTCGTAAAAACCTTCCCCACACAACTTAACACCAGGCATGAGCCTTATGCCTCCATGCGACCACAACCGGCCTTAGCATAAGCGCTTTTCGTAACTCGCAATCTCGTGAGTTAGTGAGTCGAAGACCCTCAAATCCAAACCTCTGGTACCCAAGATGTGATACGGGTATGGCTCCATCCTCGCTAGTGCCTCTATAAGGGACCACTGGCTAGGCCTAACTCTAGCACCCCTTGCAACTCGCAACTTCCCAAGTTGGAGTGTTGAGCCCTCGTGCTCCTCCTTTACGAGTCCCCGAGATGCGATAAGTCAACAATGGGTTGACTCCTTTCCCAGGTGACGTGTGTCCACCGCCTGTCACTCGCTTCCACCTTTCTCTTGGCGTTGTTTGTTATGCCACCTATCAACCACGCGGCCCCACCTATCGGGTGTGCTATGTATTCATACGAGCCCTCGACGCTCGACACTTCATGAATTCTGCATTCAAAAAGAAGTTCTTTCAACTCCCAAACCTCCGATACAAGATACCCCATGAGGGTTATGATATAATTATTCTCCTGTGGCTTGGATCCAACGATCTGGATCTCCTTCCCTGTTCCTCGCAACTCAGGATGAAACCACGAATTTGGTCTGTCCTCCAAACTCATGAACCCCAAATTCATGAAATGATCCAACGACGTGGGTTGAAACAAGATCAATGGCTCCTATTGACCATGATAAATGATTCATGTTGATTCTTGATATTAGGGTGGTGATTTCATCCACTCCTAATCACCTTACAGCTCCACTGCATCCTATGGTCCTCACAACTTCGCGAGCTCTCCACGAAGAATTATGACCACCCGTTTCACTACTCAATGACTTATGCCCAATGACTAAGTGTTCTCTCTCCTGAAATTAAATTATATGCAATGGCCTTGATCTCCGTCTCCCTTTGAACACTTCAAAGGCGTTACCTCTCCTGAGATTTCACTTGCAAAATCAAGCCTTCCAAAAGGGTTCCTGCTCGCACTCCTTGCAGCAAAATTTCAAATAACCTTTGGTTATTTGAGTCTTTGACCCTGTGCACTCTTTGCAACAGTAGTCCTTCAAATTTTCCCTTGGTTGATAAGTCCTAAAGTCTCAACCAACTTGCACACACCTTGCATGGTTCTATGCTTCACCTGCACTTTTGTGGATATGAGAACAATGATATATCTCCTGAGCTTTCTAAGATCAAACTCATACCTTTGTCAATGCACACCCTGCAGACGTTCACTGCACTCCTTGCAGGAATTCTTAGGAAGAAAAACAATTGAAAATCATTCTTCTTCTCTCTCAGACTTCATACATTCAACATGAAATCATACACACAACACAACATTGAAATAAATGCAAAACAAAGAAACAAATCAACTGTAAACATACCATTCAACAAATGTAAACAATAAGCATCATAACACCATGAAAGCTGAGTCAAAGCTTCATATATTAACTCAAGTGCTCCTCTACATGTGTTCTTCTCTACAGTTCTTTGCTATAGCTCTTAATGATGATAATGTTACTTCTCTACTATGATACAAGGGTGAGGGTGTCTATATCCTCTTTCCCTCCTATGCTTCTAAACTGTCTAATCTAACATTCATATCTACCTACTTTACATTAACAGACTTAAATGCCTATCACATCCGGCAGATGAGAATAATTTCTCTAGATCCATTCATATCTCCAAGACATAAATGTAAGTACGTTTCTCCTAGCTATTACATTAATTCTTTGGTTTTCAAAAATTCAAAACGTTTTCATAAAAACGTGCCCTTTTTGCATCCGTGCATTTAGCAGTTCCTTTGACTAGACGCGTGCTTTTCTTTCTACGATGCTATTGCATCATAAAAAAGTCATATAACCTAGAACCCACTCTTTAGACATGTGTCTAAATATCCCTTGTCTCTTTCCACAATTGATGCAGACCCCCGACCCTCGGGCCATGATCCGCACAGGATCGTTCTAAAATTCTCCTCGATCCGAAGCTGCTCCCTCAGATCCCTATTGGAACCTCTCAAATTCGATCCAGAGGTCCTTCGTTAAAACCGCCCTGCACAACTTAACACTAGGCATGAGCCTTATTCCTCCATGCGACCACAACCATCCTTAGCACAAGCGCTTTTCATAACTCGCAGTCTCTCGAGTTAATGAGTCGGAGACCCTCGAATCCAAACCTCTGATACCTAAGATGCGATATGGGTATGACTCCTTCATCACTAGCACCTCTACAAGAGACCACTGGCTAGGCCTAACTCTATCACCCCTCGCAACTCGCAACTTCATGAGTTGGAGTGTTGATCCCTCGTGCTCCTCCTTTACGAGTCCCTGAGACGCGATAAGTCAACAATGGGTTGAATCCTTTCCCAAGCAATGTGTGTCCACCACCTATCACCCGCTTCCACCTTTCTCTTGGCCCTAGTTGTTACACCAACTTTCAACTACACGGCCCCACCTATCGGGTGTGCTATGTATTCATACAAGCTCTCGATGCTTGACACTTCGTGACTTCTGCAGTCGAAAAGAAGTTCTTTCAACTCCCAAACCTCCAATACGCGATACCCCACGAAGGTTTTGATCCAAGGATTCTCTCATGGCTTGGATCCAACGGTCCAGATCTCCTTCCCTGTTCCTCAAAACTCAGGATGAAACCAAGAGTTTGGTCTGTCCTCCAAACTCACGAACCCCAAATTCGCTAAATGATCCAACGACGTGGGTTGAAATGAGATCAACGACTCTTATTGATCATGATCAATGGTTCACTTTGATTCTTGATATTAGGGTGGTGAGTTCATCCACTCCTAATCACCTTACATATCCACTGGATCGTACGGTCCTCGTGACTTTGCGAGCTCTCCACGGATAATTTTGACCACCCGATTCACTACTCAATGACTTCTGCCCAACGACTAAGTGTTCTCCCTCCTAAACTTAACTTCTATGTGATGGTCTCGATCTTCATCTCCCTTTGAAAACTTCAAAGGCATTACCTCTCCTGAGATTTCACTTGCAAACTCAATCCTTCCAAAATGGTTCCTGCTCGCACTCCTTGCGACAAACTTTCAAATAACCTTTTGTTATTTGAGTCTTCGACCCTATGCACTCTTTGCAATAGTAGTCCTTCAACTTTCCCCTTGGTTGATAAGTCCTAAAGTCTCAACCAGACTACGTACACCTTGCACAATTTTGTTCTTCACCTGCACTTCTGCGGATATGAGAACAATGATATCTCTCCTGAGCTTTCTAAGATAAAACTTAGACCTTCATCAATGCACACCTTGCAGACGTTCACTGTACTCCTTGCAGGAATTCTCAGGAAGAGAAAGAATTGAAACTCATTCTTCTTCTCTCTCAGACTTCATACATTCAACATGAAATCATACACAGAACACAACATTGAAATAAATGCATAACAGAGAAACAAATCAACTATAAACACACCATTCAACAAATGTAAATAGTAAGCATCATAACACCATGAAATTTGAGTCAAAGATTCATATATTAACTCAAGTGCTCCTGTACATGGGTTCTTCTCTATAGCTCTCTGCTAAAACTCTTAATGATGACAATGTTACAATGATACAAGGGTGAGGGTGTCTATATCCATTTTCCCTCCTACACTTATAAAACTGTCTAGTCTAACATTCATATCTACCTACTTTTCATTAGAAGACTTAAATGCCTATTACATCTGGCAGATGAGAGTAATTTCTCCAGATCTGATCATATCTTTAAGACATAAATGTAAGTACGCACCTCCTAGCTATCACATTAATTCTTTAGTTTTCAAAATTCAAAACGTTTCCATAAAAGCATGCCCCTTTTTGCATTTGCACGTCTAGATGCTCCTTTGGCTAGGCACGTGCTTTGGCTTTGTACGATGCTCCTGCATCATACTCCCTCGCTTGAAATTTTCACGAAATCCTATTCATGATCTCTTGCATGGTCTGTCCATGCTTTTGAATTTCTGCTTCATCCTCCCAACTGGCATCTTCAACTAGATGTCCCTTCCACTTGACCAAGTATTCAAAATACTCCTTTCTCCTAGTATTTCTGCTAATATTCTTGTCAATTATACTTTCCATCTGTGGATTTTCAGCTATAGGCATTTGTTTTGTCCATTGAACTTATTCTTGCTCATCCTCTTCTCTTGCTTCTTCATCTCTGTAAGGCTACAAATCCGCAACATTGAATATCCATGAGATTTTGACCCCATTGGGTAATTCAATCATATGCATTTGCCCCAAATTTCCTAATGACCTTGCACGGTCCAATATTTTTCATCTTTAGCTTATTATACGTTCCCCTTGGGAACCTTTCCTTCCTCGGATGCACAAGAATCAGATCACCAACTTCAAATTGAAGTTCTCGCCTATGTTGATTTGCTCTCCTCTTGTATTTTTGACTTGAATTCTGCAATCTCTCTTTGATTTGGCTGTGAAGCTCCTTCATTCCTTCTGCAAAGTCCTCTGCACTAGCACTCTTGAATTCAATTTGTTCTGAATCTTTCAATTCAGAAAATCCCCTTGGTTGCATTCCATATACAATCTGGAATGGACTCTGTCCTATGCTTCTATTGAGTGAATCATTGTAAGCGAATTCCGCCTGTGGTAGAATGTGATCCCATTGACTGTGGTGTTCAGTCACTAAGATCCTTAACATATCTCCCAATCTCTTGTTTACGACCTTTGTCTGTCCATCCGTCTGAGGATGATATGCTGAGCTAAAAGACAAACTTGTCCCCAGCTTATTCCATAAGGTCTTCCAGAAATGTCCCACAAACTTTGTATCTCTATCAGAAATGATACTCCTTGGCAAGCCATGAAGTCTGACAACTTCCTTGAAAAATAGGTTCGCAATATGAGTTGCGTAGCTGGTTTTCTGGCATTGTATGAAATGTTCCATCTTGGAAAATCTGTCGACTACCACAAAGATCGAATCACATCCCCTATGTGTCCTTGGTAGTCCCAATATAAAATCCATGCTCACTGCATCCCACGACCTTTCTGGTATGGGTAATGGTTGGTATAACCCTATGTTCTGCATATGCTTATTCAGTTCCAGAAATATGCTTAGTCACAAAAGTAAAATTCTGCATGAATTCAACCCTTTTAGCATGTTTTTGGTTCAACTTCTCTTGTTGAGTTACAAATTGTGAAGTGTGATTATCCCTGTACAAAACAAACTCCTTGGGAACCAAATAATGTCTCCATTTCTTCAGTGCTTGTATGACTGCATATAATTCTTTGTCATATGTGGAGTACTTAATCTTCACTTCATTTAGTTTTTCACTGAAATATGTGACCGGCTATCATCTTGGCTCAAGACCGCTCCAATTTCAAATCCACTCGCATCACACCTAACTTGGAATGTCTTGCTAAAATATGGCAAAACCAGAATTGGTTTCTCACTGATCTTCTTCTTCAACAGATTGAAACTCTTCTTTGATTCCTCTGTCCAATGAAAAGATTTATGTCTTTTCTTTACTGTATCCATCATTGGTGCACTAATCCCATTGAATTTTCGGATAAATTTCCTGTAGAAGCTATCCAAACCATGGAAGCTTTGTACTTCAAATACACTCTTCGGTGATGGCCAATTCTTAATCGCCTTTATCTTTTCCGGATCCATCTTCAACTCATTCTCAGAGATAAAAAAACCCAAATAAATGAGTTTTGTCCTCATAAATGACGATTTCTTCATATTAATTATCAATTTCTCTTGTTGTAATCTTCTCATTACTACATCTAAATTCTTTAAGTGTTCTGCTTCAGATTTGCTGAAAATCAATATATCATCAAGATATACAATGACAAATTTCCCAATGAAATCCTTGAGGACTTCATTCATCAACCTCATGAAAGTACTGGGTGCATTCGTTAA
>JASDQU010738044.1:146248-169637 GCA_032191745.1 Picea mariana | reverse complement strand
TGGCTGTCGTACTTTTCTACTCGGCGATTATAAGCGTAGCTGCTGCAATTGCTCTTTTTCTTATTAATTAAAAATTCTCTCGTGATAAGTATGGTGGGAATCCTTGTAAAGATTTATACTTTATGGGTTTTTGGGGAATAGATTGCAAATAATAGTTGTTGAAAGCCCTCTCATAACGAAATTGGTTGTTGATGTTAAATGCCTCTGTAAACAAGTTCTTTTTCTGTTCACTAGAGAAAGAAAAAAAAAGGGAGAAAACAAAACAGTGATCTCGCTCGGCCCCTTTCTGCGTCAAGCCTTGTAAATGTCGTGCTTATTTTTTTTATTTTGTGTTAGCCAGCCTTGACTGTGTCGTATAATTTGTCCCTTCTCCTCTGCAAATCATCACCACTGTTATTTCTGGAATTGGAACTATGTTAGGATTAGCGGTGATGAAAATCGTTGGGGCATTTCGTTTTACTTGGTTGCTGTAAATTCATTGAGTATATTGTTGAGTATATTGTTGTAAATTCGTTGAGTATATTGCTGAGTATATTGATGTAAATTCGTTGAATATATTGTTGTAAATTCGTTGAGTATATTTGCCATCTGTTGAGTATATTGCCATTGAACATGTGTCAACCGTTTTATAAAATAAGTTGTTGTTGGTTATTCCATTTACGTCTACAGATCACTAGAAGGGATCAAACAAAGGCTTTATGTGTGTTCTATGGTCAATTAGTTAAGAATCCAGGCAGCAACAGTCCTTCCCTTAATTCGCTGGTCCTTGATTGTTGCATAGCACCTTAGTTTGAAATTGTGTAAATATTAGAGGCAAGTCTATTTACGCCTTGGGCATTGTCATTGGGTTCAATTGCTGGCATAATTAACTCCTCATCTACAACGTTATTCCCTTTCCAGTTGAGTCATTGGCTGAGTAAATATTGTAGTCGTAGCGTTGAGTCATAGCGTTGAATTCTTGTCCTGCACCATTTCGGTTGCGTGTTGAATAACCTCTGTCTACGTTTAATGCCCCTCTCTGCACATGGATGGTGCTCCTGTACCCATTAATGGAAATTCTGTATGACTGTGTCGGTTATAACAGCTCTTTTAGACTACGTTGATTATAATATGGGCATTCTGTTACGGTTATCAATGGGTATGTTCACCATTACATGTTTCATTTGGTACAACCCCATTCTGCGCCCTGGTATTTATAGATATAATTCTCCTTTCGTTGTTGAAGGTAGGGCCCCTGTTATTACATTTGCAACGCTCACGATGGAAAGGTATCGACCTGATTAGTTCTAACCTAGAGATTGTAGGTCAACGGTAAATAATAATAGATTGTAATGTTCTTGTCATTTAATTTCCATGCTACTTTATTCTCATGCTAATTTCCCTGCTACTTTATTTTCATTTAATTTCCATGCTACTTTATTTCCATGCTAATTTTCATTGTAAATGAATTTTAGAATATGAAGGTAAGGATTAATCATTGGTGTTGTAACGGACCTTATTGTTATTTTAATGGCAATATGAAATGCTAGTATAAAGTGCAATTTAAAATGCAGCAGTAATACTGTTTAAGGAAAGTTTGGCGGTAATGTGGCTTGCTATTATTTGATGGAAAATATAAATTGATATATTAAAATGCCAGGTCGATTTGGTTTTATGGAGATTTAATGACTTGCATTAAATGTTTTTTTTTGTCATAATGGAAAGTAATCATTTTAAGATTTGCATTAAACGGAAAGTAATCATTTTATGGAAAGTAAATGATTGCATTAAAGTAATGATTTTTATGTTATAAAGGAAAGTAATCATTTTATGGAAAGTAAATGATTGCATTAAAGTAATGATTTTTATGTTGTAAAGGAAAGTAATCACTTATGGGAAGTAAATGATTGCATTAAATGATTTCTTTATGATTCCTTTTTATGTTGTATAATTGAAAGTAAGCATTAGTTATGTTTAATGCGATTCTAACATAAAGGCAATTGCGTGGGATTTATGTTCAAGTTAGGTAATTTTAGTGGTTATTGATAAAATTATGTGGTGTAATGTCCTTGAATAAGCACAAAGATTATTATGATTTAGTAAAAGTGGTTTCTTGTTCAATTATATAATGCTGAACTGGGTGGGTCGTTGTCTGACTCCTTCTGCCTTACACCTTCCATGGAGGTTGCGGTCGTGTGCTAATTACTGTTGTACTTGGATGTGTCTTTTAAATACTGGTCAGTTTTACTTTTGTTGTGGATCGTCGTGAGTCAAGAGTCTCGGGCCCTTTAAAGGCAGGGTTTCCACTCTTGCGACACACCTGACGGAGATTACTAGTTTCTGCCTGAGCAGTCGGCCAGGAGCCTATCTGAACTTCTCTCTCTCTGGAGCAGAGAACTAAGATTAAATGCCCGGCTTTCCTGTGCAGAAATAGTAAGATCTACTACTCTGGATTCTTCCCTCTGTGTTCATACTGTGCCTAACCCAGTATGTCGTTAATGTTTGCGTTGTGTGCCTTGTTTTTATGGTCGTTTATTTCTTCCAGTTGCTCGTTGTGTGCCTTCAGTATTCATGTGGTGAACTTCGTGGTTGTGTCTTGTTGGTTGTCGGGTGGCGACGTAGAGTCAAGTGTGTCTGTTACTTCTACACACGCGCACACACCTTAACACAAAAAAAAAATCACTTGTTAAAGAGTCGTTGTCGTAACGAGGAGGATGTTACACCTCAAAACTCTAAATATTT
The DNA here is from genome assembly GCA_032191745.1 of Picea mariana. Lineage (NCBI taxonomy): Eukaryota > Viridiplantae > Streptophyta > Pinopsida > Pinales > Pinaceae > Picea > Picea mariana. The sequence goes on along the minus strand of JASDQU010738044.1, from coordinate 166,916 downwards.
GACTTCCTAAAAACTATGGATATCCTGGTTCTACTACAAGGTTCCACCATCCGAGATCCATACTTTTATAAAAGCCCCATTTGTATAGAAACCTGGATTTCCAAATTCCCAAATAGTCCTCCACTGATCAATGTCGGTCCAATTTGTACCCGACTGCCACATGGAATTCATTCATTTGCCACCTTTTTTTATGTGTCTCCAATGATAGGCCCCCATGGGGCATGCAACCATAAGCTACGGGGATGGGTGAACCATGTCCATTGGATTGAACAATAGAAAAATACCCTAGATTAACCTACTTCATCTCTTGTATTTTCCAACTTGGTGTAGATATTGAAAGTTTTGAAATAATCATCACCCTTAGGCAGTGTTTGTCAGTTTTGTAACGACTGCGACAGTCTGCAGCCGATCACCATGTACACGCCCTAACAAATGAGAAGGCGACCATAAGTGTTGTCATTACATTAGATGGCAGAAATCTGACACCCTGAATCATTTTGACGTCCTGTCAAAGGGAGACAGCGACACATCACTCTCCCCTACAAGAAGATCTTACTGAAACCGAACACCCGCGATAAGAGAAAATCGGTTAGGATGCGGTCAAACACAATTTTTTTCTATTTTTGGAAATAGGTCATACGAAAGGTCATGGAACAGAGGAAGGCTAGTTTCCTAGGTTCTAGGAATAGTAGCTGGAGAGCAAGGCAACCCAAACGGTGCCCTTGCCTATATATTTTATCTTTTCAATGTAAGCCAGGTTGGTTAGATAAATTAGTATAGATGGCATCTATTGAATTTAATTTGATTTCGATCAAAACTTAATGCAAAAGTCATGTAGCTTTGATGAAAAGATTCTAATTGTAGCATTTGGATGTATTGTTTCCTTTCTTTGCATATCCGCTTCATGTTTTCTTTATTCATATATTTTTCTGTCTGAATCGGAACGAATTTTCAAACCTAGGATTCGTCGCACAGCGCCCCTTGTTTGCACCATTTAGACAAAACATATTTCCTCTAAAGTTAGCTCTGAATTCATCTTCAGCGGTGCTTTGAGTTACTTCCTATGTTTTCTCCTCACCACACACAATGAGTTTAAACTTAAGACTGTTGCTTGCTTATCCTTTATCCTCTCAAGTTCAGTCACCGAGTCATTTGTTTCCATCATTTTCTTGAATCGGCTCCATAGCCTGAGGTCTTGCTATCTTACGCCAATGAAACCAAAAATTATTATGAAAAGGTGTTAAATCTAGCCAACAGCTTTAAATCCATATCCCACGCTGAGACAGTGTCTCGAGAGAGAGCCCTCTCCAGATTCAAAAGGCTAGTTTTGGGTTTCAAAGTTGGTTGAAAAAGTTACCTCTGTCGTCTTCTTATCAACCAAACAAATTTACAGAGTGCTAACATTCTGGCATCATTTTCAGGGATGGAATTGAATAAATTTTCCCTAGGATAATGACTAAAGTTACATTTTTGACCCCTGAGTGTAACAGAGGGACAAACACCTACACTCGCTGAAAACCTTTACCCTGGCGACTCCAGTCAAAAATACCAGTAGCATCAATTACCGTAGTTCAGGAACCCTGGCTCCAAAGATGATCTATACCAGATAAAATCCTAACCCAAACCCTACAGAGCATGTGTACAACCCTGAGAACATTATGCGTAGGACTAGAGAGAAAGCATCGGACCTATTCTATTAACTGGACAGAATCATGTCCTTACCCAAAGATGGCACGCAAAGCATTGACGACCTTGAGTTTGATGCATTAGTCGAGAAAACCCTATTCAGGTCTAAGTCAGAAACCATATTGGATGAGATAGTTTTCGACCAGAAGAGATTCCAAGCCCTGATATCTAATAATATCCCTCAAATCCCCAACCCTCCTAAATCCATGGTTGCCAGATTTTCCCCCATCATTCTTCCATCCCAACTGCATGATTTGCCCCAAAATTATAGTCATAGGATTAAGCTTTGTGATGCGGAAAGGAATGTTTCATCCTAGAAGCATCTGGATTGGTTCAATGATTTCGTCGACCTAGAGGAGGTGGACTATGCAGACGCGAAAATGAGGTTTTTCGTGCATAGCCTTTCGGGGCAGGCAAGGAAATGATTCAAAGCCCTCCCAGATGCAAGCATTCAAGACTTCGTCGCGTTCAAGACCTATTTCATTAATAGATGGGGAGACAATAATAACCCCTTGCAGTTGTTAACGTAGCACAATAATATGAAGAGGGTGTCGGAGGAGACGGTGCAAGAATTCTCAACCCGTTTCATGAAGGTTTATAGCTCGATTCCTGCAGAAGTCCAACTGCCCCCTAGGGCTGCGCAGTTGCGATACATTGACTCCTTCGATAGTGATTTCAACTTGTTGTTGAGAGAAATAAGGTCAGAGAATCTAGATGAAATAATGAGAAACGTGATCGAAGTCGAGGTAAATATGATGGCATCGAGTAATATCAAACAGAGATTCAACAGAGGCGATAACAAACCCCAAGGAAACATACAACCATTGAAATCTTGGTCCTCAGACAACAAGTTCGACTTGATGATGAAGATGATGGAGAAAATGATGGAGAGAATGTATGTGGGAAACAAACCTGTTTCCCGAGAACAACATGACCCCCAGCCCCCCAGCCCAGAAATCAGAACCTCAGAAGGGGTCAAGTTCCTCAGATCAAACAGAGGGAACAAAGGGAGCAGAGAGATCAGGGTGACCAGCAGACAAAGCTTCCATTCCAAAACAATTACGTAGATGAAGACTTTGATCAGAAGTTCAAAGACCAAATGCAATGTTGCAATAACAAGAACCCACGCGTGTTTTTGACAACGGGAGAGCATGATCAGTACATGAGCGAAAACAACGATTTTGTGATGGAAACGGATGATACACCGTTTTGTGAAGCGGATGATGCATTGTCTTGGGAGACAAAAGAGTTTATAAAGGGTTATCGTAATGCCATCATGTATTTTTAGAACAGATATAACCTCAAGGGCAAGGAGACGTCTACTGAGCCTCAGCAGACAAATCCCATAAGGAAACCTCCGACGGACACCCCTTCCACAAGCCGACTGAAGTCGGACAACCAGATGAAGGATGAAACTGAAAAGGTGAATACAAAGGAGGAAGCCCCAAGGAAAGTGTCGAAAACAAGCCGGGAAGCGTGCGGAAAAGAGGTAGAAAAAAAAAATTCCCCCTTTTAACTTTGAGCATGAAATGGATAAAATCAAAATCTCTGTCCCTTTCAACGAACTTATCAGAAAAGGTGAGTATCAAGAGAAAATTATTAAAATGATAAAAATGGGAGGGGCCCCCAATACTTTGAATGTCCAAGACAATCACCTTGCTATTATGTTTGGTTTGTGCGTTGAGGAGACAGGTGATACTGATGACGTTCCCCCGTTCTACGTTAGACTAAAAATCCATGATATGACCCTACATAATGCCATGTTGGATTCAGGCACGTCGCACAACCTCATGCCAAATATGATCATGGACGAGTTGGGTTTGGACATCACCAAGCCCTAAGGACCCTTTTTACTTTGACTCGAGGAAAGTAAAATGCATGGGTCTCATCGAAGACTTGGTTGTATAAATGGCCCAAATTCCTTCGAAAAACATGGTTATGGATGTGGTCATGAAAGACATACCCCCTAAGTTTGGCATGTTGTTGTCCCGGTCGTGGGCTGCAAAGTTAAAGGGGACTCTACAAATGGACATGTCATATGCCACCATTCCTATATTTGGCCAGTATAGACGATTGTACAGAGAAGTGTTGCTGAAATACATGGTAAGCAGCAAGACACAGCCAAATAACCATCCTATATACTCCATTAACACTGAGGTTGGTTCCTCTATATTCTACAATGACCTGAGTTTTGAAGAGGAGGAGATGATAGTCATCATGACAGTCGATGAGGAAACTGCACGAAAAGAAGCAGAGTGCATCGAACCAAAGAACTGCATGTAAAATGAGATATGGAACATGAGTTTTTATGGCACTGTCAGTAAGGAAGGATCAGGTGTCGGTGTATGGATAATCCCCCCCAAGGTGGGCACAAAGTTGTGCTCGTACAAGCTCACATTTGAATGTACAAACAACATGGCCGAGTATGAGGCACTGATCTTAGGCTTGAAGCTTTTGAAAGAACTAGGCACGACGAGGATAGCAGTGCATGAAGAATCCGAGATGATTATAAACTAGGTGAAAGGAATATATCAGTCCAAACACCCCAGGCTAAGAGCGTACATAAATTTGGCGTTGGATCTCCTCGAATAATTTTTAGAGTATGATCTATCTACTATCCCAAGGGAGCAAAATCAGATCGTTGATGTGTTGGCCACCTCAGCCTTGGTGTTTAAAATCCCCATCTTCCCAAACAGAAAATACGAGGTCGAAGTCAAACATAGGTCGGCAATGCCTGATAATATCAAACATTGGCAGGTGTTTGAGGATGACAAACAAGTGGAGATATTTCTTCAAATGAGTGATGAGTTTCCTAACATAAAAATTGAGGATGAGTGTTGTTGCGATGAAGATGAGAGCATGGATGCACGCAGTAATGAAGACCTTTTCCAAAACCAAATAGCGGGAAGGGACATAGTACAATTGAAGAACAACATCATCCCAAAGGGGCTAGTTCCATTGGAAAAGTTGTTTGACAAAAATGACATAGCTAGAAATCCCAAGATAATTGAAAACGATGAGGATGTCAAAGACTGCAACATCGGGACTGAGGAGAACCCAAAAATAATCAAATTGTCGAAAACACACAGTCCAGAGGTCAAACAAAACTACGTCAAGCTCATCAGGGATTTCCCAGATGTTTTCTCTTGGAGTTATGATGATTTGACGGTGTATGACACTAAAGTGATATAGCATGTCATCCTTCTCAAAGAAGACCAGAGGTCTTTCAAATATAATTTGTGACAGATAAATCCCCTACTATTTTCGCAAATCGAAAAGGAGGTAAAGAAACTCTTCGAAGCTAAAATTATCATTTCTTTAAGGATTTCTAAGTGGCTGGCCAACTTGGTACCAGTTAGAAAAAAGAGCGGCGAGATAAGATTGTGTGTGGGCTTCCGAAACTTAAACAAAGTATCCCTCAAGGATCACTAACCTCTTCCTAAAATGGACTATATCCTACAAAGGTGGTGGGGTCCCAGAAGATGTCCATGCTAGATGGTTTTTCAGGTTATAACCAGATCATGGTACACCTGGACGACAGGGAAAAGATAGCCTTCATGATGCCATGGGGGACGTTCATGTATGCCAAGATGCCTTTCGACCTAATGAACATTGTTTCCACTTTCCAGAGGGAAATGGACATAGCATTTGTTGATGAGAAGGACAAGTTCATTGTGATCTATATGGATGGAATCACGGTATACTCTGTCTTCGACGAACAACACCTCGAGCATCTGAAGAAATTTTTCCAGAAGTGCAGAAAATTCGGCATATCACTCAATCCGAAGAAATCACATTTCGGGATGGAAGAAGGGAAACTGTTGGGGCACATTGTCTTGAAAGATGGCATTAAGATAGACCCTAACAGGGTTGAAGGAATCCTAAAAATTGGCACTCTGCACAGTAAGAAGGAAGTGCAACCCTTCCTGGGAAAAGTAAACTTTTTGAGAAGATTCATCCTGGACCTGGAAGAGATTATAAAACATATCACTTGCATGCTCAGAAAGGGGAACAAGATCAAGTGGAACCTAGAAGCCAGGAATTCATTTGAAGATATCAAGGTGGCGCTGACTAGAGTGCATGTGATATCCAGTCCAGACTTCATGAAATATTTCATCATGTTTTCATTCACCTCGGACCATACGATTGTCGGCATGTTGTTGTAGAAAGACAAGAAGAATTTCAAGAATCCCATAGCCTATTTCAGTCGAATGTTGAGGGATGATCCACTAAGGTACAACATTATGGAGAAACAAGCACACACCTTAGTGAAGGCCCTTAAGGAGTTCAAAATGTACATATTACACTCCCATGTTATCGCTTACATGCCCAGCAATTCAGTTAAAGATATCCTGACTCAGCCTGACCTAGAGGGAAGGAGAGGCAAATGGATAGTAGCCATGCTGGAATATGATCTCAAAATCAATCCCACGAAGTTGATTAAAGGGAAGGGCCTTGCAAAGATGATGGTGCAATCAGAATGCGACGTTGTGGGGATAAACTTCATCGTTGATCTGTCAGAGAATCCTCAGGAAGAAACAACTATGTAGGTATCTCGGGATTTCATCGATTCGTCATGGTATACAGACATCATCTATATGCTAAGGAAACTGTAAGCCCCTTCAGGTTTAAGTAAGACCAAGGTTAGATTCCTAAATCTCAAAGAGGTTAAGTTCTGCATCCTGGATAGTTCACTATACTGGAAAGATCCCGGGGAAATATTGTTGAGTTGTTTGCTAGAAAACGATGTGAAGTGAGCCATAGAAGAATTTCACAAAGGTGATTGCGGAGGGCACCATTACTGAAAAATGACCACGCACAAAATCTTGAGAGCAGGTTACTATTGGCCTACAATCTTCGCGGACGTATATAAAGAAGTCTCCACTACCACAAGTGTCATATTTTCGACGGGAGAAGGAAGCTGAAACCCCTACCACTAAAGTTGATATCAGTTGAAGCACCTTTCATGCAATGGGGTTTGGATTTCATAGGGGAAATAAATCCACCATCCTCAACGCAGCATAAATGGATACTTACGGCCACAGACTACTTCAAGAAATGGATATAAGCGGTCCCCACGAAGCAAGCTACTGATGTAGTCATCATCCAATTTCTAAAGACAAATATCTTGTCGAGATTCGGATGCCCCATCAATATCATAACTGACAACACAGTTGCGTTCAAGTCCAAGAAGATGGATAAGTTTTGTAAGGATTACAATATAACCCTGGGGCATTCTACAGTGTACTACCCACAAGGAAATGGGTTAGCAGAGTCATTGAATAAAATTCTGACAAGGATCATCAAAAGACTCCTGCAAGACAATAAGAAATCTTGGCATAAAAAGATCATCTATGCATTGTGGGAAGACCGGATTACCACCAAGAAGTCCATCTCAACATCACCTTTTTAGATTGTATACGGTGCAGACACAATTTCCCCTACCACACTAGTTTTTCCCGTCATAAAGTTGTTGCAATAGCAGGAGGTAGAGTGAGATGACATGTAGAGGAGAATAAATCAGCTAGTTCACACACAGCAGATGAGGGAACATGTGTACAATCGATCACAACTCCACCAGGAGATGATGAAGAAAACCTTTGACAAGCGTTTTAAGAAAGAGGAATTTTGTATGGGTGATTTGGTGTTGAGATGGAACACGAGAAATGAGGATAAAGGAAATCATGGTAAATTCGATAATCTGTGGACTGGTCCATTCAAAATCGATGTACATCATGGAAATAATGCTTATTTTTTGGAAGAACTAAATGGAGAGTGCATTGGTTGGGGGTCTGTAAACGGAAGGTTCCTCAAACATTATCTGATGAAATAAGATCTGTTTAAGTCACATGTCATTGTAAATAGTCATTTTATTTTTTGTATTGAGTCAGTATGTTAGCAGAAAATTGAAGCCCGAAGTGAAGGCCCTGAGTTTTATGTTGATTCTTTTAGAAACTGTGTCGATAGGTTTAAGTTTCATTTGTTTTTCATATTTTAGTGTATGAAAGTCGAATAAGGCCCAATGGTCAGGCACCTGGTCTATTTTTATTTTCTACCTCGCGGGGAGGATAGCATCCCCATTGGAGCCAGTTGTTAGCGCTGCCATTTTTCTTTTCAATTACAGTCGATTTTAGTCGAGTTACAACCCATGTGTCAAAGCATGTGAGATCAGGTACATAACAACAAAGGGGTAGAAGTCAGCAAATGGTCGGTTGGCCCTTGGAGTCAGGAAGGGATGTCAGAATCCAAACATCTATAAATGAGTATGAGTCTGTTCCAAAAGAGTCGGGTCCTATCAAAAAGGGAGTTTCTACGTGCACCAGATCTAGGCAAGTTGTTAATATAAGTCTCATCGGCAAGTGCAGCAACCATGATCGGCTCATTATGAAGGCTGGAAGAATGAAAAATCACGGTGTTCGTATCATGTATATTATGCAGCCCTTATCATTTGTACTTTACACGCACAGATGTGCTATGGAAAATATGGAGTCCAATTCGAAACATCCAATCGCCATGAATTCAGTGTTCCTTAGCATGTTTCCTCCTCCCGCCTGCTTTGTTATAAATTCAAGATACTCTGCATGCATTCTATTCATAAGCCAAGATTATGCATTGTTTGTAGTTTTCTCGCGAGCCCAAAATGATCGAGTTTTTCCATTTTGGGCCCTTTCCAAGTCCACCGCGCATAAGACAGATAGGCGTTGCACCATGGAAACCCCTTGAAACATAAGATGGGGCTCATGGAGTAATAGAAGCTCCAGGATTGAACCTCAAAGCTATTGGGACTCATTCTTACTCACAGTGGGCATTCATGAGGTTTCAAAGGGAGACTTCCCTCTGCCCGAAACAATGATGTCACACCATGCAGAGGCCAGAGTGGAAGAAGTTGCATCGAAAGGAAAGATGTTGGAAGCCTTGCTTTCCCAACAACGGATACCCTGGAGAAGAGGCATACCAAGAAATAACAAAGAAGCTGGGGAAACCCAAGCTCAAGATGGGTCACGCGCAATATCGGTTGCCAAGAAATTACTTATGCGTGCTATTCGGCTAGAGCCTGTCAAAGGCACCGATCGGGAAAGCAGGGGCAGAACGAGGAGTACAGACCTCACGGGTACTAATGTTTGAGAACCATCCCAGTAGTTGAAGCAAGCGCAAGTACTCATCATTGTTGAACTTAACTAGGAAAACAGAGAGCTAAGATGACAATTGGCAGAAAGGACCCTTGGAGTTTCAATGACACAAGGTCATGAAGGGAATGTGACATGGCTAAAGAGACAACTCTGGGAGGTGTGGGATATAATCATGTAGTTGCGCGAAGCACAAAGAACGTCAAAATAAATAAATGTGAAACACCCCAGAGAACGTGAAGCGGTGGGGGAAAAATTCCGCGCGGACCTCGCCATCGTGCAGAAGAAACAGGATTAACCTACTTCATCTCTTGTATTTTCCAACATGGTGCAGATCTTAACAGTTTTGAAACAAGCATCGCCCTTAGGAATTTTTTGTTAGTTTGGTAATGACTGTGATAGTCTACAGTCGATCTCCACGTATGCGCCCTAACAAATGAGAAAGCGACCAAAAGCAGGGTCATTACATTAGATGGCGGAAATCTGACAAAACCTTGAATAGTTTTGACGGCATTCAAAGGGAGACAGCGACACATCACTCTCCCTTACAAGAAGATCCTACTGAAACCGAACACCCGCGACAAGAGATAAGTGGTTAGGATGCGTCTGAACACAGTTGTTTTCTATTTTTGGAAATAGGTCATATGAAAGGTCATTGAAAAGAGGAAGGCCAATTTCCTAGGTTCTAGGAATAGTAGCTAGAGAGTAGGGCAACCCAAGAGGTGCCCTTGCCTATCTATTTTATCTTTTCAATGTAAGCCAGGTTGGTTGGAAAAATTAGTATAGATAGCTTCTATTGAATGTAATTTGAGTTCGATCGAAACTTAATGCAAAAGTCTTGTAGATTTGATGAAAATATTCTAATTGTAGTAATTGTATGTATTGTTTCCTTTCTTTGCGTACGCGCTTCCTATTTTCTTTATTCATATATTTTTTTTTCTGAATAAAAATGAATTTTCGAACCTGGGATTCGCCGCACAGTGCCCCTTTTTCACGCCATTTAGACAAAATGTATTTCCTCTAAACTTATCTCTGAATTCATCCTCAATGGTGCTCCGAGTTGCTTCCTGTGTTTTCTCCTCGCCACACACAACAATTTTAAACTTAAGACTGTTGCTCACTTATCCTTTATCCTCTCAAGTTTAGTCACCGAGTCATTTGTTTCCATCGTTTTATTGAATCGACTCCATAGCCTGAGGTCTTTCTATCTTACGCCAATGAAATCAAAACTTATTATGAAAAGGTGTTAAATCTAGCCAACGGCTTTAAATCCATATACCATGCTGAGATAGTGTCTCTCGAGAGAGCCCTCTCTAGTTTCGAAAGGCTAGTTTCGAGTCTCAAAGTTGGTTGAAAAAATTACCTCTGTTACCTGCTTATCATCCGAACAGATTTACATAGTGCTAACATGTCCAATAGCTCTGCACTTACCTCTACAGAATTCTCATAGTTTCAATCAATTCCACATGCTGCACCTTGCTTCTTCTTCCATTGTAGTTTGTCTCAGCATTTTCCATGCTAACATGTAGCCTTCTGATCCCATATTCATGGTCGTAACATCCCTAGGAATCCTCCATGATTGTAACCCTCTTATAGAAACCAAATTGTTCTCTTGTACTTGTAATTCTACAAGAAATGTGCATGCAATAAAATTTTGTTAGACAAAGAGATTTACAATTCTGGGAAAAATCCATAAATTTCTTCTTTTCAAGGCCATCGGTCATCTTCTTCTAATTTGACTAAAAATTTCAATTCTTCAATCACTTTTGTGGGCATATGAGTGGATTCCTCTCTCCAAGATATTTCTAATGACTATTCATTTTCTCAAATCTGAGCTATGAGTAGAAAGTTATGCCCCTTGAATATTTTACACATCATTCACATGACGATGTCATCATGCCACCTGGCACCATGTGGGCCTATCCACTTGGGTGTCTCCCTACGTGGCTTGCCTGAAGTGTCTTAGCTGACATGCCATCCATGTCCACATTGGATTAAGGATCCACATTGGATTAAGGATCGGTCGCTTCATTTCTTTGACACAAAGCCAAATATCTGGATTTCAAAATTCCAGGATATTCACCCATATGGTATCCCAAAACTTCGGATATCTGTCATCTAGATTTCCTCAAAACTCTACATATCCATCTTCCTAAAAACTCTATATATTTTGGTTCTACTGCAAGGTTCCACCATCTAGGATCTAGACTTTTATAAAAGTCCCATCTGTATAGAAACCCGGATTTCCAAATTCCCAAATAGTCCTCCATTGATCAATGCAGGTCCAATCTATACCTGAATTCCACATGGAATTCATTCATTTTCCACCTTTGTTGACGTGTCTCCAATTATAGGCCCCCATGGGGCATGCAACCATAAGTTTCGAGGATGAGCGAGCCTCTTCCCTTTCCTTATTACTTATATCTCACAATTTGGATGTGTGTTGGATCGAATAATGGAAAAACCCCCTAGATCAACGATCAAGATTGAAGCGGATTTTTGAGTTACATGATATTCAATGGGGTCATTTGATCATAATAGATTTGAAAATTTGATATGTCGGATCCAACAGTACAAATTAATAGCATCCTTAAATGTGCTCGACCGTTAACCTTTCCTCCATGTCCCAACTTTACCACAAGAGGACACCTGCCCTCTCCACATGTCACCTCCACCTGGAATCTACCCTTCCGCCTAGGATTTAACGTTCTACTATATCAAGGTTCCACATCTAGTAATCTGTCATCTGACATTTCACAAAATTCTTTTTTTTAAGAAAACCTAGATTTCTATATTTTCAGAATTCTGGATTCAACCTCCTATTTCCACCATTTGGTGCCTTTCCAAGGCGAGGTCCTGACCTTCTATTCTCCTCGATATCTTCTCTTTATGCTTCGTCAATGATTTGTCTGTTGTTTATGTGGTCACCTTGTTGATGTGTTATGACACATGCACGCTATTGTCGCATGACACGGAATTGCTAATGTGGCATCTGGCATCTGAACTTTTTTAAAAGTCTATTATTTTAGAATCTATGGATTTTTGGATGGTCTAAGTTCCACCTCCTTGTTCCAACCATCCACCATTCGCCCTATGGTCTGCCACCATGGCCTTGATAACATATTGCTAAGTTGATGTCTCCTCTAACATGGCATGTCGACGTGGCATGTTGACTCAGCAAGCTAATATGGAAATTATGACATCATATATTGATGTGGCATCTAAATCAGCATGTTGACATGGCACCTATCGTGACCCAACAATGTGGCATCTAAAATCCAACTTTTTTCTAAAAATCCCTTTCTGAGAGTTATCAGATTTTCAAATTTTCATATTATCATGGTTCCCTCATCAAACACCTGCCACCATAATATCGCCACAGTGTCCCTACTAAAAATTCATTGTTGATGTAGCACCAGACATGGCTTGTTGACATATCATTCGGGATCTAGAATTTTATAATAAAAAAATGGCAATTTACGGACTTTCTCGATTTTCATATTTTTTAATCTGAAATTTCTCAAAATTCCACCATCTGGTGCTTTACTAAGGAAATATCTTAATCATCCATGTCTCCTCAATATATGTTCCTTATGTTATTTTGGTGATCCATATAATTTTTGCATGGTTATTGAGGTGGCTTGTTTAAGTGGCATCTAAAATCTGTCTTTCCTGAAAATTCCCCTTTTCAAAAAATTTTGGATCTTCGGATTTACAGATGGTCCATGTTACGCCTCTTGGTTCCTTCATCTAGACTTCAGACCATGACCTGAAACCATGTCCTACTGACATGGATCTTCCACTTTAATTACACCATGTGGTATTCACATCATCACCACGTGGACTCCACACCACCATGATGTCACTAACCCGCAAGGTTCCCTTGAATCTTGGTTCCATATCTAGATTCAGCTTTTGCCAAAAATCCCAATTTCTAAGTTTTCTATATTTATGGATTTCCGCTACTCCAGATACAGGGTTCCTCCACAAATTTTTGGGCATATGTTTCTACAAATAAATCCACCTTCTCCTCGGATTCACAAAAAAATGTTCTTGTTTTTCGTAAATCCGACATCCCTGAGTAGATTTTCCCTCCACAATTCACCCAAAAATGTGGTTTTCTGCTCAATTCCACCATGACCCTCCATGGTTGACTCTGCAAATCCATAATCGACCCATAAACATCCAATTAACTATGTTTTATAGAATTAGAATTTAATGGCCTCCTCTTAAGTGCCATTGGAAGCATACCCAACTATCACCTCAATCCTTGAGATGACATCTCTGTTGGCATTATATCAAACAGTTCCAGGCATTCCCTGTAACTTTGCATTTGTGCATTGTCTCCGGTCCATATTTCTAGAGTGTTGTAACCATATCTCTAATACCAATATATAACATCCTCTACCTCCAAGCTTGGGCTTGTTGTTTCTAGTTGCTCTAATATCGATCTGTAACGTCCCCAAGCCTCACGCTAAGGCCCCATTACCAACAAAACACAAAAATTTGCTCTAAAGAAAAAATTATAGATTTCCCATTACTAAAATCATAAGTATTTAAAAATATATATATACCATTAACTAAATTCATCTACAACATATCCAAATGAAACATGAATGCAACTAATATACTCAATTACAATAACATAAAATTAATTTCAACCATAGAGTTAATGCACAACAAAATAAACCATTAATGTAACTAAGACACAAAATAAACACTTATCTTTTAATAATAGTTGTGCAACCAGCTACAGAGGATGGATGTTCCACCCAACCATAGAATTTCTGCTCTAGATATCAATATAAATTCACCCCCTAGTTGGGGCTAGGTATCCACAAAAGAGGGTGTATCTCCACTATCCACTCACAACTCAATATTCCCATAACCAACTAATTTTTCCTATAGCTATCCCAATTCCTCCAGCTCTCTTCCTCTCAACCTACCTAACCCACAGAATGGGATCCCCCTTCACTACACACAATCCCTTAGGCTTCCCACTTCCCTCCTATAGATTCTACCACAATTTGGCTAGGAATCTCTCAACTGGGGATTACATGGATGTCAGTTGCTAAGAAAAACACCCAACAACAAACTTATTGCTCTAGGGAAAAACTCTCACATAAGGAGTTCATTCTATAGGCCTAATTACATAGGCCTAAAAACCTATGTCTTCATGCCTTCAAACAACACCAAAACAACTACTCGCATGCCCACTATCCTTGCCTCCTAGCTCCAACACTCTTCTCCCCTTGTTGTCCTCTAATTCCCTTGCATAAAACTACCTCCCTCTCTCCATACAAATTTCCTTCTTTTCCCTTCTTGTTTGACTCACTTTTCCCCAAGATGAATGTACTTAGTCTCAACTCTTAATAACTATGGGATCTGACTTCTCACACCAACCCTCTTACATGTATTCAGTGATTGGGATCTCCTACACTCAAAGGAATAATTAGAAGGTTCACTCAAAACAAATAAAAATTTAGGGAAAAGGTTTGGGATTTAAAAAAAAACGAATAAAACCCCCTAAAACTCCTCCTCCCTTGTGGATTACTCATCCCCCATAAATATGTCCATGTCCATATATAGTTGGTAACACATTTTATTTATTATTTATGGATATACAAGTTCACATATTACATCACTTGGCCCATAGCTACATATCATATCTACATTATACATTACTAAACTAGGGATTAAATAGGGATGTTACATTAAATATTGAACATGATAGGAAAAAGATATATGCTAACAAAGGAATATCACACATGGAATGCAAAGTGGGAAAGCATGTGTTTCTAAAAGTAAAGGAGAAAAGGAGCTCATTGAAATTGGGAAGTTGCCCAAAATTGACAACAAGATATTGTGGGCCATTTGAAATCTTAGAGAGGATAGACACACTCACATACATGCCTACATTGTCTACATCCATTAGGGTTCATAATGTGATTCATATGTTTTTATTAAATAATTATGTGCTTTATCCTAACCATGTGATTGATTGGACTGTGATCCAGGTGGAGCACAAAGGGGGCTTTCAGGTGGAGTCGGTGCTCATCCTTGACCCAAAAGTCAAAGTGATTTGAAACTGATCCATTGACCTATTTAAGGTCGAATGGACCTTCTACAGTCCTAAATATGCCACATGGGAACATGAAGAAGCCATGCGAGAAGAATACCTGCAACTTTTTGCAGATTTTGGTGCAGTTGTAGTTCATGGAGCCACAACGAGAGATTTTCGATTGGAATTGTTGTGTGAGTCATTAAGTTCAGGAATTATCAAGGATTTTGATGTAAAAAAAAAAATTATGTATGTCAATGTGTAAGATTGTATAGTAATGTGCACTGAGGATAGTGCAAATTTTAGGGAGAGGGATGTAACATCTCTGATTTTAATCCCAAGATTAACAATGTATATTGTAAATGTGATATATGGTCATGGGTCGAGCAATGTAATATGTAAATGATGTATATTGAATATGATAAGTAAAATGTATCACCAAATGTAGATGGACATGGACGAAGACTTGGGGGCTTAGTTTCTACAAGAGAGGGGAGGGGGAGGGATCCAAGAGGATGGAATTACCCATGCCAATTAAACCCAAACCATATTTCTAAATTTTTCTTACTTTGAACCTTCTATTTCCTTTTGATTGTTCCCAAATCCAATCATTGAATACATGTAAGACGGTGGATGTGTGAAGTCACTTCACATAGTTATTGAAAGAATGGACCTAAGCACAATAATATTTGGGAAGAGTGTAAGTCAAACAAGCATGGAAGAAGAGGAAAATTGTATGGAAAAAGGGGATAATTTACATGCAGATTTTTGGACAGCAAGGGAATGTTGAGTGTTGAAAATTGAAGGCAACAATATTGGGCATGTGTAAAAGAGGGTTGGAGTTGTAAATTCATGGAGGAAGATGTTGTAGGCCTATGAGTAAGACTACGTGAAGGAAATTTTCAAGAGATCAAGTAGTTTGTTGTTGAGATAATTCATGTTGCAGTTGTAGATTCCTCGAATTCCCAGCAAAGAGATTTCATGTCCAACCTGTGTTGGATCCCTAGAGGGAAGTGGGATAGTCTGAGAGAATGTGTGGCAGAGAATGGGATCCCATTTTTTGGGTTGTGTGGGTTGAGGGGAAAGAGAGCTCGTGAATTGGAATAGTTGTGGGAATTAATTGTTGAGAGGGGGACAGTAGCCAGCCTTAGGGACTACCATCTCTTGTGGATTTGAAGCCCCAGCTCAGGGGTGACTTATTTTTTAGAACTGGAACAGAAAGTCTATGGTTGGGTGAAATGTACATCCTCTACAGTAGATTTCATCTTTGTTAAGATAAGTGTTTTTATTCACTATGTGTAATTATGTTAAATGTTGAGTTAATTATTTTTCATTTCGCTCTGAGAATATATTAGTTATTTCTACTTGTTGTGGTTAAAATGATGTATTCAAATATGTGTTCTTGTGTGATTGAATGTTATTGAAGTGTGTGTTAAATAATTTTTATGCATGTCTAAACCCTTTGTATTCATGATTTTAATTATTAATGATTGTAGCATGAACATGTATGTCATGTTGTTCATATTTGCACATTTAAATTGATAGGATAATTGATTTTAGAAATCATGCTAACAAGTCCCTGCATGGTGCCCAATTCACCTTGTGTGACGGGAATATTTGTCGCATATAGTACAAATCTTTAGTTAGAATGTGAATTCTACCTCAGCGAGGACTTGGGGACGTTACCAATTTGTATCAGAGTAAAACTTTATGGTAGTGTGCCTTAATGAAAGATCTAGGGGTGTATGTTTTGCATTTATAATTAGTATTAGAGATATGCCAAGTCATTTTTTTGTATTGTGGCTTAGCAGGAGATTGGGTACATTACAAAGAATGTATAGAAGATCACACTAGCAGCATTTTTTTAAGTGAAAAGGAATAGTAATTTCCAAATTAAATTGGAAAAGAAAAACATTGAAAATGTAAATTAAGATGTACCAAATACATACCTAGTCTTGTCTTTTTTGTGAATGCATGGTTTCCACATATCACAAATCAAATTCAAAGGGTGGTTTGAAAAAATCAAAAATGAAATGGCATCCATTATGTATGAAGATTGTCGACAAAATCTAGGAATTTGGAAGCATAGATTGCATGGGTTACAAATAATAGTAAAAATGAAAAATCAATTTGGTAATTTGTTATTATTTTATCCTAACACAATGCACTTTGCATCTTAGCACACTGGGGTGGTTATAGGTATAGGGTGTTGTGATAAGAAAAGTTTTAAAAAACAATTAAACCTACTATAGTGCACCTAGTCGGCTTATGCACCAATGCATTTGTAAGTTTTGTAAGCACCATGAACTAATTTTTTCAATTTTTTTTTACAAAAATAGAGTGTTTTATTTAACCTCAACACACCATGCACCTTGTTTCAATACACACCAATGCAATTGTATGTTTAGTGAGCACCATATAACATTTTTTTTAAGTAGCATGTTTTACAAAGTTCAAATGTGATTTGTTATTTTTTAATTTAACTCCACTACAGTATGCCTTGTATCATGATGCACCAATGCATTATATGTCTACGGTGCATTGAGAAGAAAATTTTTAAAAAATATTTAACTTTATTGTGATGCGCATGGTATCATTGATGCATCTATAGGTTTAGTAAGCACTGCAAACTAGTTTTTGTTAATGTACAAAATTCAAGGTTTTTCATTTAGCCTTATAGTGATGTGCCTTATATCAAGTTGCATTGGTGCTTTTGTATGTGATAATAAGAATTGGGGTGGTTACATGTTTACTAAGCATTGAGCGGAAAAAATTTTAAATATCGTGTTTTTAAAAAATCAAATATAGAAGACCACTTTTTAATTGTTATTTGTGATGTGTTTAGATAATAAGAATATTGATGCATGTGTTTGCATAGAGAACCAATGAGTCTAAATATGTTTAGGCACATTGATTAGAAAACATATACCTACCCACCTCCGCCAAAAAAAGAACAAGGAGAATTTCTTTTGTAAAAGCTTGCTTCCCTTGTAGTGACTTATAGGTTATCTACCAAGGTTTCAATCTATTTAATATGTTCCAAGAACATCTTTAATGTTTTTCAATTTTTGCCTATATTACCTACAATTACAAGTAATACACAAAACTTTAAATATCAAATAGATTGTAATATGGAAGATGATGATAAATAAATCTAAATTTATTTAATTATGAAATCCAAATACCATTAGCATACAAAATTAAATCATTTTCAAACTCAATGGACATAATCTATCTAATTTTCTCATTGCCCATGGACTTAACTTTTTGACACAACGTACTACATGTATAACATAGGAGAAGACCCCTCCATTAGTTCCTATGAGTCCATAAGGATTTTTTAAGGTGTATAAGTTAATATAACAGTTATCAAAGTCATTTTTGTGGTCATGCATGTTGTTAAACATCATTAAATCTACATTATTATGTTGGGGTGTCAGCAATAGTCTTTAAGGTTATGGCCCTTGCCTACTATAAACAAGGGAAATAGTTGCAAAGCAGTTAGTCTCTGCCTAGTTCATATACTTGTCTCTTTAGTTTGTATACTTTTCTTCGTAAGCTTTAAATCAGTGAGTGGCATGTGCATTACTTGTCTCTCATTACTTTTATATTTGTATGCTTATTTCATGTACTTGTCTTCGCATGCTTCAAATCAATAATGCAAGTGAAAAACCCACCATTGGTACTTGATGCTTAGGCGAGAGCTTGTATACCCGATTGGACGATCAATGGTGGCTACTATAAGTAGCAATATCCAGCCCAATATTTCAGTGCCAGTGGACCAAGTGGTTGACCATGTTTCAATTCGAGGATTAATTTCCAGGAAAATAAGTGCACAGTAAATGACCCATCTGTGGCAATTTCATAGCTCATTGGAGATACAGAGCCTATAGATCCAAATCCTGTTGATAAACTCATCTCAACTTTCACATTATAATAATTAAAATTTAAAAATAATAATAATACAATATTTTTAATATATATATTTAAAATATATAAAATTAAGTTATAATAATTTGTTTCACTTTAAAAGAATTTATATATATATATATATATATATATAATTTCTATACTTAAAATAAAAAACTAAAAAAATGTTAAAACTTGATATTGTAGAAGGTATAAAGTAAGTTTTATAGATAACTATTTCTTATCGTATATTTTAATAACAGTTGTCCAACCAGATAAACACTTATAATTTAATAACAGTTGTGCAACCAGCTGCAGAGGATGGATGTTCCACCCAATCATAGACTTGCTACTCCAAATCTCAACAGCAAGTCAACCCTGAGCTAAGGCTAAGAATACACAAAAGAGGTTGTCTCTCCACTATCCACTCATACTTCAATATTCTCACAACTAGCTAAATTTTCCTACAGCTATCCCAATTCCTCCATCTCTCTTCCTCTCCACTCACAGCTCAATATTTCCACAACCAACTAAATTTTCCTATAGTTATCCCAATTCCTATGGCTCTCTTCCTCTCCACTCACAGTTCAATATTTCCACAACCAACTAAATTTTCTTACAACTATCCCAATCCCTATATCTCCTCCTCTCAACCTACCTTACCTAAGGAATGGGATCCCCCTTCACTGCATGCAATCCCTCAAGCTTCCCACTTCCCTTCTAGGGATTCCATCACAGGTTGGCCAAGAATATCTCTACTTCGGAATCTAGGGATGTCAACTGCTAGGAAAAATTCTCAACAACAAGCTTACTGCTCTAGGGAAAAACTCTCACATGGGGATTTCACTCTATAGGCCCGAAAACCTGCTTATTCATGCCTTCCAAAAAATCCAAAATATCTACTACCATTCCCACTATCCTTTCCTCCAAGCTCTAGCACTCTGATCCCCTTGTTATCCTCTAATTCCCATGCATAAAAATGCCTCCCTCTCTCCATACGAATTTCCTTATTTTCCCTACTTTCTTGACTCACACTTTTCCCTAAGATGAGTGTACTCATTCCTAGCTCTCAATAACTATGGGATGTGACTTCTCACACCCACCCTCTTGCATGTGTTCAATGATTGGGCTCTCCTACACTCAAAACAAATAAAACTTTAGGAAAAAGGTTTGGCATTTAAAACACATGAATAAAAACCCATTAGACCCCTCCTCTCTTGTGGATTACTCATATCCTATAACTCTTTCCATGTCCATCTACAGTTGGCATCACATTTTATTTATTATTTTTGGATATACAAGTTCACATATTACATCGCTTGGCCCATATTCACAGATCATATCTACATTATACATTACTAAACTAGGGATTAAAACAGGGATGTTACATTCTCCTCCCCCTACAATTTTTCACCATCCTCGATGCACATCACCATGTCGATATACATGTACAAATTTACATCAAAACACTTAGAAAATTCTACAACTTCACAAGTCCTGGAATAGTTCCAACCAAAAATCTCTTGTTAATCTTAACCTGCACAACCCAAGGAATGTACCCCCTTATTTTCATCTATCCCTCAAGTTGTACCATTCCCTTACCATATATTTTAGTGAAGGATGGCCATGAAAGATCTGAGTGTTGAAATAATGTAACTGCGAAGAGCATTCTTATTATTATTGTTATTTTATTATTAGGATTAATCCCCATTGTGGATTAATCATGTCGGTAATTGTATAAGGACCAAATACCCTTTTGCGGATTGGTCATCGGACAATTATAAAGGGCAGAATAAGAAGTCGACCCCAGTAGTTATTATTGAGACCCGGAATTAATTTAAAGGTGGGTTTACCCACCCAGAGTGAGAGGTCGGCCCTGCCAGTG
>JASDQU010738044.1:117142-130864 GCA_032191745.1 Picea mariana | reverse complement strand
CAGTCCTAAATTTAACTTTCAATGAATGATATGATTCTAATAACAAATGCAATTTTCAATTTCAACTTTGCAATTCTGAAGTAAAAATGCAATCTTTCATTATATACACTAAGCTAATGACAAGGACTCAAAAGACAAAAATGCCAAGCAATGCAAAATGCCTATTTTTTTTTTTTGTATTTTCAATATAATAAAAAATGAAAATGCATGGACTAAAACGTAACTTGATATATGACCCTACTGTGTATAGAAAGAGATAACTCAAGTAGGATACCAAGCAACAAAGCACCCAATCCAATGTACAAGGACAATCAAAATGAAAAGATGATGAGAAAGACTCCTAGAAATTCAACCAAAAATAGGTTTCTTGTCATCCCACAAGCACTTAACAAGCACTACAGAGACCCAAGAAGGCTTGACAAACATCAAATCCCACCCAACAACCACCATACCAAGCAAATAAGCAAGGAAATATGATGTACGTGATTGTTTAGGCAAACATATCGTATGTACGCAACTTGCAGAGGGACAACCTACGTATATACGTGACTGTCAGGGAAAAAAGTGCGTATATGTTTCAAAACAAGGCCAGACAAGGGAGAAAAGTTGAAAACTCAGACCCAGAGTGAACAGAGGTTGTCAAGAAATGGTACGACAAGAAAAACCATAAGAACGAGAGCAATCTAAGGAGAAAAGTACTCCAAACCCTAAGAAAGAAGATTCAATCCCCAGTTTGGTTGCCAATTCTGTTATGAGGAATTTCTCTCTATGGCTAGGGTAAACCACTACAAACATAAATGACTGCAGAAAGCAACTCAATCCCAAAAGCATGCTATATAAACCAATATGCAAGCGAGATAAGAAAGAGGCCTACCTCGTCTAGATGTTCGATGAAGTCCATCGTTGAGCACTTGGACAGAAAGCTATATACCTGCAACTAGTTCTCAAAAAACAAGCAAAGAAAGCATATGGTGATAATATAAAAATGTTAGCACATTAGATAGCATAATCCATTAATATACATAACAAATACGTCCATGGATAATAACTCATATATTTGCAAGATATCAATTGGACGGGAAATGAGTATTTCTATTAATAAATGATCAACATAAGTGAAAACATTACAGACTTTTGTGTCAGCACGGTTAAGAACCGAGAAACTAAGTTCCTTCTAGCTGGGCCTCCACCACTTCAATCCTCCACCAAAGGCAAGCTCATAAGAGAGAAACAATGAGGTTCTCAATCAATAAGGGAAGATCTTGGGGGTTGAACACTGTGTTCAGACTTAAAGGACAAAGGGATGTAGACTCAATATGAAGTAAATAATTTCTCCATAGTAACTTTTCTCTCAAAGTTGAATTCTTTCTCCTCTTTCCATAGCTTGGAATTGGCCCATTTATAGCCTTCAAAATGGAACTAAAGGGTTGAGTTAGAACGTTTCCAGTATATGGAAGGCCAAGGATCATAGATATACTTTCCTGACATGGAAACCCAGCATTAATTTTCATTTTCTGGCACAAATATCGATGTACGCGGGTTGTAGTGGATCATCCTGCATATAGAGATGTTGTATAGTAGGCAAGATGCTTACATGTGGAAAAATATGTATTTTTGGCTCTGGATTTTACAAACAAGGATGATAAGTCTGAATGGGGAAATGGAAAAAGGCCTTCTATGCAAGATTGCATAGGGTGAGGCAAATCTTGCTATAACACAATGTAGCAGAATCTAAAACTTACTTCAAATGAAGGTAGAGCATTTGAAGATCCAACAAAGTACAAACAACTTGCTGAAAGTTTAATTTATCTTACTACTACTCGTCTTGACATAACTTTTGTTGTAGGAATACTTTCCAGGTTTATGGATCAACCCTGTGAAGGTCATTGGACAACAACAAAATGAGTGCTCAAATAATTAAAAGACACTCAATCATATGACATCAAATATTCTAAAGCTTCAAACTTCCATGTCATTGGTTATTCAAATTCTGACTTTGACGGAGATAAAGAGCATGGAGTGTCTACTTCAGGTTATTTGATGAATCTTGGATCAACAACCATCACTTGGAGATCACAAAAAAATCAGTTCCTGTTGATTATACAACTGAAGCCGAATACGTTGCAGTAGCTCAAGCCACAAAAGAAATCATTTGGCTTCGGAAAATTCTTGAAGACTTGCAGGAGAAACAAATGACTTCAACGCCTCTCTTTGTTGAAAATACTTCTGCAATACAATTGACAATACTTATGCAATACAATTGACCAAAAATCCTAAATTCCATGATTGAACCAAACATATCAACATCAAATATCATTTGATTCGACATCATGTTGAGGCCAAAACCATTCATCTGACACATTATTCTACATCAAAGCAAATTGTAGATATATTTATTAAAGCATTGGGCCGTGGAAAAGTTAAGAAATTCAAAACGCAGCTTTGCATGTCAGATGCCCCTTCAGATTAAGGGGGGAATGTTAACTAATCCTACGAGACTGTGTTAGTTAACTGTCAGTTACATTTACGTTATTTTCTGTTATTTAGCTACAGAGACTGAACCGTCTCACTTCTTTCAACTATTTGTATAAATTCCATACTTTCAACATGAATAATAATTACTTCTATGGAGTTTATTCACGCTTACAAAAAGAAATAAAAAATATATTGTACAAGACCAAAATATTACTTAGAAGGGCTAGGGGGTGGTTAAATTTGATGGGCTCTCCTACTCCCAAGTAAATTTTTTATGACTAATTTCTTTTTAAAATTTCCTTTTACATCAGGTTTTATATTTATTTTTTCCCATTTAAATAATATGTATTATATCAGTTTTTCAAACTTTGATAACTAAATATAGAAGAAAATTGTGTTCTAAATAGAAGGAAAACTCAATAATCCATATTCACAAATACACACTATATTTAAATTAATAAAAATAAGATCACATGAATATATTCTCTATTTTGGTTTCTTAATCTTGCAATTCTTTTATAAATAAGTCTATGAAAAGTTTTTTTAACAAATTCAGAATGCAATCATAAACATTGATTTTGAAAAATATAAAGCCTACACTTATGAAAGACGCCCTTTGATAAAATACAAAAGACCTTTCAAATAGGATATGCCCATTAACAATATTTTTTCACTATGAGATGCACATAAACAATGCAACCCCAATAACCATTGAATGCAACCTTATCACATACCACAAAAGTTAAACACAAAAGACCAATAATAAACATTATAATATCAAAATAAATAAAAAAACTAAAAGATTGAAAAACAGATAAAGTAATCAAGGTTTTCCACCTTTGTACTTATTATGTCACACCAGTTGATAAATTTTCAAACAAAATTTAAAACATTTATTATGACACAATGGTTGATAAAATATTAAACACAACTCACAAAGTTTACAACATTTTTACATAAAGCTTTGACAACTTTTATACATAAAAGAGGAAAAAGAAGAGTGTTGATAAAACTGATATGCATTGGATGGTTTTGTAGATTTTGAAATATTTTGTTGATGTGAAATGATATGTTTATGCTTGAAATAAGGGGGACATTGTAGTAGTTGAAACAGTGAAATTTGATGGACTTTTCAAGTTTGAAATTCCAACGGTGGCTAGAAATTGCTGAAATGCCTACTACTGTTAATACAAACGTGAAAAAAATTGAATTTGTGAAATCCTATATTAACAAAAAAGTAAAATTGATCCGGTAAACAAAAATTCAACTTAACATATTTACCAAAAGTCAACTTAATAAAAGTCGACATGTTTACCGGATCAATTAGAAGCATACGTCGATATTATCCAACAACAAAGCATTCAAACCTCACGTACTACATCGTCCGCATCGTATGTCATAATTTTGATTTTTTTCTCCCCTATCATCCATTCAAACATGCGAATAATGTAATTAAAACGAATTTTTTAATATTTATTTTATGTTATGACTTAGCTCTCCTAAAGCATCTTTTGTACAACATAGACTAATGCTAAAAATGAAGAAAATTGCCTCCGTTGCCTCCGCCTAACATAAGGAATAATTTAGTTAATTTAAAAGTCAAATTGATCCGGTAAACAAGAAGTCAACTTAACATATTTAATTAAAATCATAACCTAATCTAACCATCCTTATTTGTGAGGTAATTAAAAGTTAAATTAACATAATGAGTATATTTAAAAAAATCAATTTTGTCTAAAATTGGATTAAAATTTGTTGGAATTAGAGTGATTGACTTGGTATAATTCTAGTATTTTAAGAGTTGAGTTTTTTAAAACGCTAAATCTATTTATATATTTAAAAATGTAATTTAAACAATATCTAAAATCTTAAATATTTAGACAAGGCCATTTAATTATAGCTTAATCTAACCCTGATTTGTGTGAAAAAACTTTTTTTAGTTAAAAACTTTAAACAGATTCTTTGGAATCAAGCATTTTTTTTCATTAGAATTTGTCCACCAACTTAAAAGCATAACGGTAACATTGCCTCAAACTCTGAATATTCAACGACTCTATTTCTTCAGCGGCGATAGAGCGGAGATAGGCCAGGCCTCTCGTACTTGAATACCTCTACTTTTCACTCTATAATTCATGGCCGCCACACTGTGAAACTCATCTGTATAATAAGCTTGAACAGATTGTTTTTCAGCAGAAATAGATAAGGCCACTCTCGTACTTCAATTTCATTCTATAATTCATGGCCGCCACATTGTGAAACTCATCTGTATGATTCTGAACAGATTGTTCCTTTCGTTATATGAATAGTTGCCAATGCTTGTACTATTCTTGTAGCTATAAATTTTACTGGCGATGCGCGATTGGGGCTTCCTCAGAGTTGGATTAACAATTCTCTCATTAATTCAACGTCTGAGAATATTAGCAAAGATTGAGCGAGGAATACCTTATCGCACGTGAACTCCGGGCTGAAAATTTCAACCGGAGTTCACGTGTCGAGAATCATTAATTCAACGTCTGAGAATATTAGCAAAGATTGAGCGAGGAATACCTTATCGCACGTGAACTCCGGGCTGAAAATTTCAAACGGAGTTCACGTGTCGAGAATCATTAATTCAACGTCTGAGAATATTAACACAGATCAAGCGAGGAAGACCTTATCGCATTTGAACAGTTGAACCCCGGGTTGAAAATTTCAGCAGTCATAGACGTGGGAGCTACTCCTACCACGGTACGACTTTAATTATCTTATCTCGATTGCAGATTCATGGTATTCAACGGGCACAGAGCTAAGTCAATAGCTGTGTTCATGCCCATGCCCTTGGATGCCCAAATCTGCTTTTGGTTTCTGTTCGATTGCAGATTTAGGGTATCCAACTGGCACATAGCAAAGTCAATCACTGATTTTGCTCCATGCCTTTGAATATTCGAATCTGTTCTTTGTTCTTGTTGGATTGCAGATTAGATTTAGGGTATCCAAAGAGTACATAGCAAAGTCAATTACTAACTTTGCTCCATGCCTTTGGATGCCCAAATCTGCTCTTGGTTCCGGCTCGATTGCAGATTCAAAGTATCCAACGGACACAGAGCAAAGTCAATCACTGACTTTGCTCCATGCCCTTGGATGATCGAATCGTTCATGCTTCCGGCTTCAACTATTTTGAACGACAGATATTGGTCAGACTTTAACTGTTTTGAACGACAGACATTTTTGAACAACAGAGAAAGCCAAAGTCATCAGCGCCATGTGTGACCACAGAAGAATCAATTTAAACAAAAGGAATGCAAACTATAAATACAACGCCTCCTCCGGTTACCAATTAAACCGTTTTGCAATTCATTCTCTTCTCACAATCGATCCCCCTCATATTGCTCTTTAGCCTCTGCGAACATTTGCCCAATCACTTACAGGACCGGACAAAGTATTTCATTCGTATATTTGAGAAATATCATTCAATTCGCATTGTAGGCGTTTGCTTCTTCATTCCTTCGTGCATAATGGGAAAGGGAGGTATTTCTTACCAACATCGAGAACAGGAAGACAATGGATTATCAAACCAAAACTCTAGTCCTCACCTGCTTTCGCCCTTTCAAATGGGTCCACTATGTCTATCTCACAGGTAATTAATTTTCTATATCATCAATTTCCTAGTCGAGTATGATTGTAAGTCATTTATATAAAATTTGCTTCAAACGCCAATGGGCAACAGGTGTTAACTCATGTGCACCTACCTGCAGAGTCGTGTTGGCTCCTGTGACCCGATGCCGTGCACTGAAGAACATCCCGCAGCCCTCCCACGTGAAGTTCTACTCGCAGAGAACGACGAGAGGAGGCCTCCTCATCACCGAAGCAAACGCAGTCTCACAGCAAGCCATCGGGTACGCTCTCTTCATTATCTGCGCCATTCTGTCCCTCTCTTAGATTCAATAAATTAGGAGCGCACTGTTTTAAGGTGGAGTTTAAAGGTTTCTTGTTTTAGTTCGTAAAATCTCTCACGATTGAGGTTGGAATTCAGTTGAATCTTGTCCAATTACCAGTTGATATTGAGAACTGTCCTACGAAATTTTCCTTAAAAAAATTAATGTTCAAGGAATACTTATCAAATCGTATCGTAATAACAAAGCCTTCTATGTAATTCTGTGCAGATTCCCTCATTCTCCTGGTATTTTCAATGATAAGCAAGTCAAGGCCTGGAAAAACGTCGTAGACGCCGTTCATGAGAAGGGCGGCATCATTTTCTGCCAGATATGGCATGTCGGCAGGTCGTCGCACACAGGTTTGAAATCAATAAGCATTGAAAATTGAAGAAAGTTATTAACACAAAATCTCATTTATTGATTTAGGAGGATAATTAAGAATATTTCAGCATCTTGCACACAAGTTTGAAATCAATAAGTATTGAAAATCGAAGAAAGTTATCAATACAAAATCTTATTTATTGATTTAGGAGGACAACTAAAAATATTTCAGCATCTTCAATTTCAATTGTTGCTAATTATAAAATTAGTTTTTATAATTAAAAGATCATTAATTATACTCATTTTCAATATGTATAAGCCTTTCGATGTAATTAACAAGTTGTTACATGTTTGTTTATTTGATAAAACAGTTTATCAACCCAACCAAGAAGCCCCCTTGTCATCCACCAGCAAGCCGATTCCCGAAAAGTGGAGCATCTTGATGCCCGGCGGCTCTAGGGGTACCTGCTCCAAACCCCGCGCCCTCGCGACGGCAGAAATCTCTGAAATCGTCGATCAGTTTCGCAGAGCTGCCAGAAACGCAAAGTTGGCGGGGTTCGATGGCGTGGAAATACACGGAGCTCACGGTTACCTAATCGACCAATTCCTCAAGGACGGCGTCAACGACAGATCCGACGAATACGGCGGAAGCATTGAGAACCGTTGCCGTTTCGCGCATGAAATTGTGGAGGCTGTGGCGGAGGAGATCGGGGTGGAGCGCACCGCCATACGGCTGTCTCCCATCATAGACCACAATGGGGCAACGGACTCCGATCCGGTAGCTCTTACCCGCCACTTAATTCGTCTCCTGAATCGCTACCCTCTGGCCTATCTGCATGTCACCGAGCCACGCTTCACCAGCGATGGCCTCAAACAAGCTGACCCGCAGGAGGCCGAGAAGATGGCCTCCCAGATGTGGAGTATAGTGAGAGGGGAATACAGAGGAGGGCTGATGAGGAGCGGAGGATATGATAGAGAGAGTGGCATGGAAGCCGTGTCAAAAGGCCATGCAGACATGATATCCTTCGGCCGTCTATTCATTTCGAATCCAGACCTTCCTCTGAGATTCGCCATTGATGCCAAGCTCAACGATTATGACAGATCCACTTTCTACACTCATCATCAGGTTGCCGGATACACCGATTACCAATTTCACATCAATTCTCCAACTGCAAATATAATGTCTAATCAGATATAAATTTCGAAATACAAAACTACAAAGGCTCCGCATTCAACTGACATCTCATTTTCTACTGTCTAGCAGAGGCATTCTCTGCAAATATTATTGTAAAACACAATTGTCCATGGACTACAAAGTCCAAACTATTCTTCGTAGAAAATAAAGGCATAATACTTTGATTTTCACACATCTATGTCACAGTTTTCTTCGAAGTGCTTGTATTAGTCAGGCCAAAATGCAGCCACAGTTCCGTGCAGGAGCGTGCAACGGTCATGGATTGTTTAATTCTGGGGGCAGAGATGACTGAGCGGTAGCCATAATATGCACAGAGACAAAGTCGAGTCTTCCACGCTTTTTATTTCTTTTATGTATGTGGAAATTTGTTACAAAGGAAAGACAATGACCATAGGCACCGGTTCACAATCTTCATTATACACATATGTCTCCTGTCATCATAAAATAACAAATTGACTAATCTTCTAAAACCGAAAACAAATTATACACATATATCTCCTCTCATCATAAAATAACAAATTGACTAATCTTCTAAAACCGAAAACAAATCCACAATTGTCACATAATAGACCTGGAAATTAGTGGTTGAACCTATTTCCTTGACATAATGGTACACATAAGAGGCATTCTTGATGATGAAATAGGTTGTGGTGGACCATGATATGTCCTAAGCAATATGGAGTCATTCAAGACCAAGACTCACACCCAAACTCACTACTCTTCTCAAGGATAGGCAATACATTGTCTATTTGAGATTGTGGTTTTGAATCCTAATATGTAAGTTGATTTGAGGAAATTTTCTTTTAGAATGGGAAGTGGAAATTTTGATTTAAGGAAAATGGATGATTTTTTGTTGGTTCGAGTTTAATTAGGATATTTTGTAATTTTTTTTCTAGGGTGGATCCATTGTAACGTACCAGCCTCTTTGAAACAAAAATTAAAACAACCCAAATATATAAAATAAATTAAGAGGTAGTAGGTCTATACAAATTAGAACAAAACAACATGTTTATTTACTCATGCAACTAACTACATAATAAAATCCATGATTGCATGCATACCCAACAAACACAAAACATTCAAATTAACATTTATACAACAAAATAATCATATTAAAATCAATAGAAACTTATTTTTTAATATAAAAATAACCAATTGGCTGCGTACGAAGGGGCGTTTCTCATATTCATATGCATGTTGTTCATTTTATCTCAACAACAAGCCACCCCCGAGCTGAGGTTATGAGTCCACAAGGAGATCCGACCCTGTTGGCTTTCCACTCTCCACATTCAACAACCCAAAACCCAAGTTCTACTCCCAAAACAGTTTCAATCCACCAACTCTCTTCCTCACAACTTGCACAACCCAAGGAATGTACCCCCTTCTTTGCTCACAGTCCCTTGAACTGTACCATTCATTTATTAAAGCTTCCCATGCACTTGGTTGGCCAGGAATCTCTTAGTTGGGAACTCCAGGAACTCTCAACTTCTCCAAGAGTGTTCATAACAAACTTCACAATGTCCTTGATCCATTTCCTCAACAGAAAAATGAACTACAGGTTTACAACCTATTTTATAGATACACAGAGCACATTTCTAGCATAAGCCCAACCCAAAAATGGTTGGCTTCAGACAAAACATGTTTGTTTCTCTTCCCAACACTCAACTCCTCCCTTGCTGCCCAAAATATGCATGTTAAATATTCCCCTTTTTCCCATCCGAATTTCCTTCTTCTCCCTTGCTTGCTTGAATCTCACTCTCCCCCCCAAATGATTATTACACTCAACCCATGCTCTCACAACTAAGTGGGAAGAATTCCTCACCCAACCTCTTACATGAATTCAATGATTGACTTTGGGGACACTTAATAACAAATAGAAAGTTCACTCAACAATGAAAAATTAAGGAAAAGGTTTGGGATTTAAAACCCGTGAATAAAAATGCCTTTAGCCCCTTCTCTCGTGGAATCATATCCCCCCATCATTAACGTTCCTCTAGTATTACAACCAATGATTAACATTTTTATTAATCTTTTCAATGTACATAATACATAGTTCGACCCTCAACCATATTAATCAATATGGGATCTTCGCCCCAACATATTGGATCACCAACCTAATTCACATTTATACAATTATATTATAATTGTTGGGATTAAAACTAGGGATGTTACATCCCCTCCCCTTTATCTTTTGCACTGTCCTTAGTGCACAACACCATATAGGTGTACATACCGATCATAATGATAGTCTCTCCGACCTTTAATAATACATGCATTCTATCCCAACCCATACATACATAGGCACTCTATCCCAAAAACATACATAATGATTTTTTAACAAATCATTAGTCTGGAAACAATTTCCAACCAATAGTCTCTTTGTAGTCCACTATTTTTTTTTCTACAACTATTATGATTCCTCCAACTCTCTTCCTTTCAACCTGCCCAACCCAAGAAATGTACCCCCTTCACTGCTCTTAGTCCATTGGGCTGCACCAGTCATTTATCAGGGTCTATCTGGCACATGTAACTAGGAATATCACTACTGGAAACTCAAGGGAACTCCCTGCTAGAAAAACTACCTAAAAATAGCAACAACAAACTTGATGCTACAATGCAACTCACATAGGAGTTCACTCTTTAGGCTTGACAACTTGGTTCTTCTGCAAGCCTAACAACTTGCTTCTTCTACAAGCCTGACACCTTTTTTCTTCTTTCTGTCCCCCCAAAAAAGATCTGCATGGTTCACGTCTCTCATTCTTCAACTATTCCTATAACGACCATTACATAATTATACCCATTACATCCATTATCATATAACAATCGTCTTATTCACAAGAGTTTTCAACTCCAAAATATAAGCATTTATTCAAAATAAGTTTGCAATCGTAAACCAATACTCATATGTATGGCTATCTGATTATGTTTCACAAACCTGTCACGAGAAAGAATTCAACTCATTGTTCTTCTCTTACACACCCACATGATCCCAACCACCATGCCATATGAATTATTAAGTTGTGTCTTCCTTGCTATACTCACCCTCCAGGCTCAGACATCCCCTTCTTTGCTACATAGTCCCTTAGGTGATCCATCATTTGCCAAGGTGTTATTGTGCAAGGAGAGCACCAACTTACTGCCAGACCCTTTTTGGCAACCTGTAACTTGTGGCAATCATAGGGTTCTAGTTTCCTAACAATGGCCTTCTTCCTGAGCTTTCCCAACTTCAATAGATATTATCTCATCTGTACACAGATACAATAATCATTGAATATCATAATTTTTAGAATGTACACCAATACTGAGAGGGGGGTGAATCAATATTGATTGAATTTCAACTACTTTTTCTCATTGCCATTTAAATATATACCATATAATCAAACACAAGAAATGTAGAGAATTAATCATGTCGACATATATCAACACAAAGTCACAATACACATATATTTTATGTGGAAACCCAGTAAGGGAGAAAACCACATAAATTTTTCTTATGTTTAATCAAGAATTACATTCTTTACAGGCTCCAAAATATGAGGGACACCAATCCCTATAGTAAGCACCCACTTACAATTCAATCTGACAAGAACCCACCTATTTAGAAGATGAGGACACCAATCCTCACTGTAAGCACCCATTTACAGTCAATGGAAACCAATATTCCAGGAACCAACCTATTAAGAGGATGAAAACATTGATTCTCTCCCTTGCACCACCCTTCCACCCTTAAATTATCTTCCTTTCATTATCTGACATCCTCGAGCCTCAATGCTTTAGAGCTTCTCTTCATTCAATCCACCCTTTCTCAATTTCCACGCTCACTTGAACTGAATTCACACATAGTCATTTATACATTCTATACCTCCATGACTTTGTCCACATGTAAGAGTAAGTTCATGAAGTCGGCTCCAAATCTCCTCAAAACCGAGCTGTGACCTTGATGCAGGAGCATCACCAACATCAAGCGAGCATGGGACAAAACACCAACGCATTTTGGCACATGATGAATTGTTTGAAAGTTTTGAAGTTTGATACGCCAAACATAAATGAAACAATTAAGAAAAGACATAATTGTAGATTGTAATCAGATCTTGAGTGTCCCGATCTCATATGAAGGACTAAGAGGCATTTATGCTAGTAAATGTAAGTAGGTAGCTTTGAATTCTTAGATTAGATAGTTTTAGGAGCCGGAGGGAAAACGGATATAGACACCCTCACTTGTATCATTGTAACATTAACAACATTATCAATCAAGAGAGCATAGGAGAGAAGAAGCAAAGAGCTGTGTAGAGTAAAACTCCATATACAAAAGTTCTGGATTAATACAAGGATCTTTAGTTCAGACTCATGGTGTCAAATTGCTTTCTGTGTTGTACATGTTGATTGATATATGTTTGTTTACTCTCTGTTATGCATTTTCTTTGATGCGTGAATGTATGATTTCATGTTGAATATCTGAAATCTGAAGAAAGGGAGAGTAAAAGAATGAGTTTCAATTATTTCTTTGTCTGAGCAAGAGTTTTCCTGCAAGGAGTGCAGTGAAATTGTCCGCAAGGTGTGTGTTGACAGAAGTCAGAGTTCGTCTCTGCAAGCTCAGGAGGGATAACATTGTTCTCATTCTTGTGGAAGTGCAAGTTAATCACTGGAGCCGTGCAAGGAGTGTGCAGGCCGAGCGAAGTCTCAGAGTTATAACCTGAGCGAAACTGTTGAAAGACTGCTGTTGCAGAGTCGAAGAATTCGATACTTGGAAGTATTGAAGGGTTGTTGCAAGGAGTGCGTGCAGGAGTCTTTTGAATACTCAAATTTTGTGGTAAAATCTCAGAAGAGTTGGTGCCTTGAAGTATCTGAAGGAAGCGCAGCGACATTGTTTTGTTGGAGGACAAGTTTCGTAAGGGGATACCGTGTTCATTTCGCAGGAGNCTGAGCCAACAAGGTCCGTTAGATCACTCACATAATCGCATCTTGGGGTTTCGGGGGTTGAAGAACCGAGAGCTTAGCATCAGGATTCACGAAGTCCGAAATCCAAAAAGGCAGGAAGTTCTATTGTGGGACCTGCGTTGACGACGTGTCGAAATTTCAACATTTTGGCATATCGGAGGGTAAGCGGTCAAGACTTTTGTCCCGAAAGTCCCGAAGTCGTGAAACCGTGAAAGAATCTGAGTCATCCGTTAGAAGGAGGATACATGTCGCGAGATCACCCATATTGGGGATTCAGACATCGGAGGTCAGAAAGAGAAGTCCTTCAACTTCGCAAGTAGCGAAGTCACGAGAGAATCACAACCGTCCATCTGAGGAGGACAGGTGGCAGAGATCAGAGGATCTCGTGAACTTGGAGGTTCGTAGGGTGAGAGCCCAAGAGTTGGGTGCTCCGAGTCGCAAAGTTGCGAAATTGCGAGGAGCAAAGATAGCCATTGAATCTAGGTCATGGGAGGACCGTTGGATCAGGAACCCCATCGCATTTTGCACATTCTGGGGTTTAGAGGTTGAGAGGAGTCACTTTCGATTGCAAAAGTCACAAAGTGACGAGAGCCGAGGCACGAGTGTGGATGCATGGTAGAACCTCAAGGTAGGGCCTGCGTGATTGACAGGTGGACACGCGTCATCTGGAGAAGGGAGTTAACACTCCATTGACTTCTTGCATCTCGAGGATTCTCGAGATAAGAGCACAAGAGTTCAACCCTTCAACTCGCGAAGTGGCGAGTTGCGAGAGGCACTGGCATTTAAGTCTAGCCGGTGGTCACACACAGAGGGTTCTGACAGAGAAGGAGCCATAACCATTTCACGATCTTGGGTATCGTGGATTTGAGAAGGAAGAGT
>JASDQU010738044.1:38829-58790 GCA_032191745.1 Picea mariana | reverse complement strand
TGTGCCAATACACTCTAGTTGGGCATTCTATTCCATGACTTTCTCTCTCAAGAAGTGATACTTGATTGAAATTTGTTTTGTTTTTGAATTCATGATTGTATTCTTAGATATGTTTAATGCACTGGTATTGTCATAGAGAATTGATATGGGCTGATTATATTCTACTTGAATGTCTTTCAATGTTTGTTTCATCTAGAGGACCTGTGTACAACATGTTGCTGCAATGTATTCTGCTTCTTCTGTGGATAGAGAAATTGATGATTTATTCTAGCTAAACCATGACACCAAGCTATTTCCCAGAAAGAATGCTCCACCACTGGTGTTTTTTATATCATACGCACTGCCTGCCCAATCTGCATCTGTGTAAGATGTCAAAGTGAAGTATTTACTTGTGGGATACCACAAACCAAAGTCCAATGTGCCTTTCAAATATTTGAATATTCTTTTGACTTCATGTACATTTGTTTCCAATGCAGCTTGAAACTTTCCAACTAGCCCTATTGTTTGCATTATATCTGGCCTTGAAGCTATCACATGAAGTAGGCTTCCTATCAATGATATGTATAGAGTTTGATTAGCTTCCTTTGATTCATCCTCCTTTCTTAGCTTACAACTAGTGACCATGGGTGGGCTAACAAGTTTACAGTCTTCCATTTCAAACTTCTTCAACATTTCTTTGATGCATTTGGTCTGAGAAATGAATATGCCTTTACTGGTTTGAGTAATATGCACTCTGAAAAAGAATGGCAATTCTTTGAGCATGGACATCTCAAATTCCTTTTGCATTTCTTCTGTAAATGTTTGGCTCATTCTATCAACATTACTTCCAAAAATGATATCATCAACATAACTACAATGATTAACATCTCTACATTGTCTATTTTGATGTAAATATTGTTATTTGTTGTTCCTCTTTTGAAAACTTGTTGTTGCAAGTACCTGTCAAGTCTTGAATACCATGCTTTGGGATTTTTTCTTAATCCATAAAGTGTTTTCTTCAATATGAAAACACAAACTTCATATTTTGACAATAAGAACCCTCTAGGCTGTTCTATGTACACTTCTTCCTCTAAATATCCATTCAAGAATGCTGACTTGGCATCCATTTGATACAACTTAAAATTTTTGAAACTTGCAAATGCCAAAAACATTATAATTGCTTCTAGTCTTGCAACATGATCGAAGGTTTATTCAAATTCAACACCTTCTACTTGAGCATACCATTTACATACTAGTCCTTCTTTGTTTCTTACTATTTTTCCATATTCATTTAACTTCTTTTTGAATACCCACTTTGTACCATTCACATTCTTATCTTTAGGTCTTGTAACAAGTTCCCATGTCTGATTTTTCTCAATTTGGTTTAACTCTTCTTCCATGGAACTCACCTAATGTTGATCATTACTGGCTTTTGCAAAGAATTTAGGCTCTGTTTTGGATCTAGTAAAGAGAGATTTACCTGTTCAGATCTGCTTGCCATTTTTCTCCTAGTTTGAGTCTAAGCATTTTTATCACTAAGAATTAAGTTTCTGGATGATTTTTTTGCACAAACCTTGATGATGTTTGTGTATCTCAACGTTCTATTTCTTATTATTCTTCATTTCTTCTTCTTCTTCTTTATATTCTTCTTCTTCCCTTTTTCTATAATCCATTCTTCTGCTTCTAGTTTGTTCGTGTGTGGTATTTCTTCATCTATTCTGACATTAATTATTTCAACAATATTTTGTAGTTATTTCTTGTAACATCTATAGGCTTTGATTCTTGATGAATACACAAAAAAAATTCTTTCATCTTCTCTTGAGTCAAACTTTCCTAGATCCT
Source organism: Picea mariana (assembly GCA_032191745.1). Lineage (NCBI taxonomy): Eukaryota > Viridiplantae > Streptophyta > Pinopsida > Pinales > Pinaceae > Picea > Picea mariana. The sequence goes on along the minus strand of JASDQU010738044.1, from coordinate 56,969 downwards.
CACCATCTTGTTTAATGTAACACTTGCTTCCAAATATTCAAAAGTGTTTGACAAATGTTGATCGACCTTTCCATAATTCATAGGGTGTCTTTTCATCGTTGAACCTGATTTGTCCTCTGTTTAAAATGTAGACAACAATATAAACTGCTTCTCTCCAAAATTTCTATTATAATCCTACTTCATTTAACACTGATCTAGCAATTTCTTATACATGTCTATTTTTCCTTTCAACTACATTTTGTTGAGGAGTTCTTGCAACTGCATACTATCTTTTTATTCCATGTGTTTCACAGAATCCTTCAAACTCATTGGATGTGAATTCACCTCCATTATCTGAACTTAATCATTTTATTTTTAGATCTGTCTCATTCTCAACTAAAGCTTTGAATTCTTAAAATTTTCAAATGCCTCATATTTGTTTTTGAGAAAAGTAACCCAAGTCATTCTTGTATAGTCATCAATGAGCAACATGAAGTAGCTTTCTCCTTGCAAGCTCTTAGTTTTGATTGGTCCACAAATATATGTATGTACAAGTTCCAATGGCTTGGATGCTGCATATTCCTTTGTCTTTAAACTCACCCTTGATTGTTTTCCATGCTGGAACTGCTTACAGACAATGCTTGATGGTTTTTTGATATTTGACATATCTCTTAATGCTTGTTTGATACTTATTTTTACCACGTTATCAAAGTTCATATGGCCCATTCTTTTATGGTAGAACCTAATTTCATCTTTTTGTCCTATAAAACATTTTTATCCATTGATTTCATCAAGAACATATACAATGTTTCGAGTTTTGATTGCTTTTGTAACCAACATGCTTGAATTTGATTTTCTGATCTCACATTCTCGGGAGTTAAAAATAAGATTGTGTCCTTGATCACACATCTGGCTTACACTGAGAAGATTATTTTTCAAATTTTCAACACACTGAACCTTTTCCATTGTCAAGACTGAGAGTTCCTTTTCCAACTATCTTTGAGCTGCCATTGTCTCCAAAGGTGACATTGTCTTCATTCTTCTTCAAGGTGATAAACTTTGATCTATGTCTTGTCATGTGACTAGAGCACCCACTATTAATAACCCACTTATCCTTATTCTTTTGTATACATGCATCTTGAATGAACATGGTTTTTTATTTCTTTTGTTCCCTTTGTTCCCGATTTCTTTTCATGATCGTCAAAGCTTCCTCTTTCTGATTTTTTCTGAAATCACTTTTGCAGAATTTTTCTATATACCCAAAATTATTGCAGTTATAACATTTGATGTTATAATTGATCAAAGGGGAAAACGAGTTGTAATTTATTATTTAGAATCCATGGGTATCTCTGTTGCTATTATTTGTATAACCATCTCTTACATTTTTTCTGCAATCTATTGCTTTATGACCAAAGACATTACAAGAATTAAAATATCCAAATAAAGAATTTTGGTACCTGATTGTGTGATTCCATCTTGATGGGAGAGTCTTCCTAATTCTGTCCCTGTGATGAAGATTTTTATTTTTTGAAACATGTTGATATTCCTTCATGTTGTTTTCTATCTTGGCAAATTTTTTTATTATATCAGCATAGCTCTTGGTCCTTCCTTCACTTGACTTTTTTGAAGAAATCGAGGCTTCATCATCAACAAATTCCTTCCTTTTATTGTAACCAAGACCAGTCTTTTCAAATGGTGATATTTGATGATTTAGGATTCCATTCAAGGTTGTAGAGCTCTTCACAAACTTTATGTTGGTAGGTGATCTTTCCAATTCCTTTCTTAGATGGACTATTTCAGATTCTAGACTGATGCATATATCTTCCTTTTATTTTAGTTGGGATATTAAGACTTCTTCAGCTCTCTTTTCCTCTTCTACTTGAACCTTTAGGATAATTACTGTCTTCTTTGCTTCTTGAAGATCATGTTCCTCCTCTTTGTATTTTTGCAAATCCGTTTTCTGCTTTCTATTCTTTTCTTTTCTTTGAGGTTATCTATTTCTTCTAAGGCACTAATGAGTTCTGCTTCAATATCTTCTTCTATATCAAGTTTAGGATTGTCCACTTCTATTGAATCCGTGTCTCTATTTTCTAGGACACATTTCTACGTCTCTAGACCCATAAATAGAATTTATTTTGTTTCACTGTCACTGTCATCTAAAGAGTTGTTGTCCTCATTGGTATATAGGTTCTTCTTTTGTCTGAAGAATTTATTTTCTTTTTAGTCTTGCCCTTCCTATATCCTATGAGGCTGGAGTATTCTTCATTATTTTTATTCTTGTAAGGGAATTTAGAAGCAAAATTTCCTACTTTTCCACAATTAAAACATATAAAGGGAAGCTTACCTTTGTGTTTGCATGATCCTCTTTTGATATTTCTAACAAAGTTAGCTTCTTCCTCATCTAATTCGTTGTATGAGGTATCACTTGTCTTGTGTTTTTCTATATTTGTCTTCTTTGATGCCTTGAAGGCTACATCCTTCCTTTATTGTTTTGTTGGATTTTCCTGTTCTATCCTCTTTTAATATGCAATGAGGATTCCATGAAACTCATCCATTTTCATCTTGTTTTGGTCCATTAATTCTTCAATGGTAGATATCTTAGTATTAAATATTGAGGGGAGTGATCTAAGCACCTTTTGCACAATTATGGTTTCTTCAATATCTTCACCCAATCCTCTGATGGTGTTGAAAATCTCATCCACATAAAGAAAATAGGCTACAATAGTCTCTTCTTCATTCATATTGAGAGTCTCAAATTGTCCTCTATGGAATTGTAACTTTTCCCTCTTGACCTTGTCATCTCCTTCATACATTTTTTGTAATTTGTCCCATATCTCTTTTGTTGAGGCATAATGCATGACTTTGGCATACACTAATTTTTCCAGGCATCAAAGAATATCATTCTTGGCTCTAGAATTATTGTTAATGAGTCTCTTTCCATCTGTATCTATGGGTGGGTGGAATTTTTGGAGTTGTGTAACCATTCTCAATTGCACTCTAAATGTCAAACCCAAGTGACATCAAATAGGCTTGCATTCTTATCCTCTAGAAAACATAATATGGTCCATCAAATCTTGGAGCTTTGTTTGTGGAAAAACCTTTCTCTTCATCCATTTGAGCTACATGGATTCACCTTTCAATGGTTAGACTATATTTGAAGGAACCAACCTTGATACCAATTGTTGGAATGTACACCAATACCGAGAGGGGGAGTGAATCAATATTGGTCAAATTTTAGCTACTTTTTTCTCATCACCATTTAACTCGATATCATATAATCAAACATAAACAATGCATAGAATTAATCGCATTAACATATATCAACACAAATTCATAGTACACACATATTTTACGTGGAAACCCAGTAAGGGAGAAATCCATGGAATTTTTTCTTATGTTTAAAGAATAATTACATTCTTTATAAGATCCAACTTTTGAAGGACACCAATCCTTGCAGTACCCACCCACTTACAATTCAATCTAATAGGAACCCACCTGTTTAGAAGATGAGGATACCAATCCTCAATGAAAGCACCCAATTATAGTCAACATTCACCAATATTCCAGGCACCAACCTATTAAGAGGATGAGGACACCGATTCTCTCCCTTGCACCACATTGCCACCCTTAAATTATCTTCCTTTCATTCTTTGACATCCTCGAGCTGCAAGGATTCATAGTTTCTCTTCACTTGATCCACCCTTTCTCTATTTCATCTCTCACTTGAATTGAATTCACACATAGTTATTTATACATTCTATACCTCCATTCCTTTATCCACATGCAAGAGTATGTTCATGAAGTTCGATCCAGATCTCCTCAAAAATGGGCTACGAGCATCCTTAGAAATTAACCTTCAATTTCCTTCATTTCACACCATCTGTTTTATGGATAGAGAAGGAAGCATGATGCTTAACATCCATCCAATCTATATCTCTATTGAATTTCAACCGTCGATTTGCGATCATGTTCATCTAGACCACCAAACTACTGGGACCCCGAGGACCTCAATCTTCAACTATACTTCATCAACTCTCAACGACCTTCATATCATTTCTTGATTTGATCTTGACCATTGATCAGTTCTCTCCTCGCCACCATACCAATGATTGAAAATGACCCGATCTCCTTATTCATCGTTAGGATATCAAGGGCATGGGTATGAACTTCAATTTCGATGGATCTTCTCCGACGAGATGCTCTGATGCATCCAACGATCCTCAAAAGCAGGGATCAATGGCCCTGATATCATCAGTGCCTCAATTTAATTGGATATTAATACTCACCTCTTCTTTTTCTTGTTAATTGATCATGTGGGGCCCATAATGATCTATGACTAAGATTGCATCTCGCATGTTCTCTGAACTATGGTCAAGATCACTCCTCTTCATCAGGGTACTTCCACTCTGATGGATTGTACTTTGATTGATCCAATGGTCATTGGTGTACCTCATCCAATGGTTTCCATCTGTTGAATTTCGTCGTCAGAGTACCTCTGCTTTGAGTATCACAACCCACTCCAACAATTGCTTCTATGACAAATGACGAAGATATATTTTCCATGCCAAATCAATGAATGATACTTAAGGTGATGAACTAAATGTATCCATGCCCAACTAAAACCCACTCTCATTCTGCACAATCAAAATCTGACACACGTCACCCCTTGAGACATGCTAGCTTTCACACTAGCATCCTTGTCACCCCGACCACCAAGTTGTCACAACATGTCACCTTGACATCACTCTCCTTCCTTGAAACATATCTTAATAGATCCAATGGATGAGTTAGATCCTCCAATGGATCTATGATTAACATTGCACTCAAACACTTTGATGACTTACACATTCTTCCAATGGCCACGATTCTCAATTCTCTGGTCCTTCGTTAGATAAACAGTTCATGTTAACTCATAACATTACCCATTGGAGTCCTTATGCAACCTTGCACTCAAACACTCTGACAATCTAATGGTCTAGATTCTCTCCTGCAACTGCTTTGATAGATCGATGGTGGTCATATTTTGAAGTTACCTTGGCCTCTCCCTCTGACAGAACTATCACCGAAATCCATGGTTCATAATTTGTCGAGACCATTCTTCGATGAATCAACAACTCTTATTGAATCAGAGTCTCTCCCATTGGAGTTCCATTACAACCTCACACTTGGTCACTTCGATGGCCTTGTGTTGGTGCTAGAAAGTGTCATTGTTTTAGTACATGCTTGCACATGCACTGACCTTCTTAACACTAGGGAGTTTGAGACCCAGATTTCATCCAAAGTGTGTCCAACAAAAACACCTAATCATTGGCATATCAATCCTTGACTGAGGCCGAGGAAGGTCTCATCTAAGTTGCAGAGAGGATCACAGAGACCATAAGGTGTTGTGTCGGGGATGGAGGATAAAAAAAAACTAACAATACTACAAATGTAATCCATTTTATTAATATATGATAATCAAACCAAGACCAAGAATTAAAATGATACATGCATAAGTGTTACTCATTCATAACAAACACAAAATAGAACATAACTGCCATATCTTTATTATTGTACATATTCCATCATATTAGAGATATACATTGTGCTGAAGAATTGAGTTTCCTATCATGAGACTTGAAGTCATTACTATATAAACAATGGGAATACAAAAATATGTGATTTGCGCTAAACTTTAAGATTCAGATAGATACAAAACACATGAGACTTCTCCATAAAACACAATATTGCAATAGGCTAACTCAGAGCTATGGGACTGATGCTTTCCAAAATTAACCAGCCTATTTTTCGAGCTGAGAGATCTCTTTTATATATTTTTTCTACTGGGGAGCACCATCCTTCCCTATTTTTCTCCACTCGTTTGTCTAATCTAATGACCTCACACACTTTTGGAACCTTCCAGGGATCCACGTAGGCTCTTTGCATCAAGGGAAATATTAACTACTTGTCCAACTCATCTTCTAGCTTCCCCACGTCTTCATCTATTGCTGGAAACAATCATTTAGGGAAATATCCTAGTGATTCCTTTCTTGCTTCCAATGGGCATCCTCTTGATTTTCGATGCAAATGAAAAAAATCGGACTGGAACACCCTTGACCGCATTTAGACTTAGTGCGCTGCTTAACAAAAAATGGTCGATGCCTGCACTATGGAATTCTTTCACGCATCTCCTTAGGTGCTTTGCAAAAATACTGGATGAGCTCGCACAAATTTCGTTTGTGCGCTTGTGAAAAAATGAACCCAAAAAATTGGGTGCCAATAGGTCCCCACCAATTTTACCTGGCTCGTCCTCGAGCCAACTGCTGACCTTCGGAGGGTGGATAGAAGAGTAAGAGAAAATCATCGTTTGAAAAAACTAGATATCATATGGTTGGACCTGAGTAAGAGAAAATCATCAACTCGGGCTAGAGGTGCTGCTTGACTCAGGTATGGGGATTAGGAAGGTAGGTCTGAGGGTGAAAGATGGAATTGCAGTGCATGAGGGAAGATATCTTGGATAAGAAATCAGACTCGTGTCATTATGGGTGATATTCTCCCGTAATATGAGGGGGGATGAAGAGAGGGGAAACACAGGGTGTGTAAAGAGATGTGATTTTGAAAGGTGTGGATAGAGGTGATGAAGCTAAGGAAAGTCAAGAAATCGTGCTTCATCAACGAAGGCGATGATTAATAGAATGGGATGAACTACCGAGCCCACTGGATTAGCGAAGGCGATGAAGCATAATGGCAGTTATTAGTGGAAGTGAAGGTAATCTACTAGAGTGGAATCTCTACCTAATAATTGTTGGTGCAACGTTAAGAAGCGAAAGAACAACAGTGAGGGAATATTCAAGTATGGAAGAGGTAGAGAAGCCCACATCACAAAAGGCTAGCGTAAATGATGCATGAACTCAGTGATGGGTGGGGGAAATAACACTTGGGGGGGAAGGGGTAGAGAAACTGGGACCAATACATGGAGGAATTTATCCATCGAATAGGGGGAGGAGAGGGTATATTTATATAGGAGGAATATGGACAATAGGGAGATGATGAGATGAGTGTGATGGAGGTTATGTGTCACAGACAACATAGAAAATTGTGGAAAAGAGATCCTTATGTTGATTTTATTTCTTGATGATATGTTTGGCTGAATTAAGTACTGTAATAGATGTCATACCAATGAGTGGTGAACTGTGCTGGATTTAGATTATTGCACCCAGTGGATAAGTGTTTTTTCCAGGAACTCCGCCCGATACTCAAGTCTAATGGTTGGAAGGGGCCAACGGTAGGACTTGTGGTACATGGGTACTTCTACTTTGAATACCTCGAAAGGAGAGAAATTTGTAATGCGATTCTGTCAGTATACATGAGTGGAGTGGAATGATAGTTGGATGGATTGAGAAACTGTTTACCTGACAAAGGTCTGACTGAAATGATATTACTGATGAGGCTTGTGGACACCTGTCCAACTAATAAATAGGATCCGTTGACTGCTACCCTAATTTGTTGGTAGGAGGAGCTCATATGAAAGAACCATAGTGTGGCTAGAACATATTCATGCACAAAATAAAGTAAGCTAGGGGCACTGTTCATAATGATTGCACACCCCAATGAGATTTGAGGGATAAGATTAAGAGAGTGGAGTGACCCCTAGAGGGTCACATTGTTGTTCCAAGGGTATGTTGATGATGACTGTGGTTTGTAGGATGATTGGTTCTGGTAGGATCCATTGGTGAAGGAGCTCATCGATATTGGGAGTGATCTCGTCTAGCTCTATCAGGTGGGGGGGAAACAATTTTGTATGAGGAATGATTCTGAGGGGCAAGTGAAGTTGTCCATTTGATGTAGAGGAAAAGTAGGTGGAGGTGAAACTAGTTCATTGAAAAATTTGGGCACTGGTGGTAGAGGAGAGGGGTATGGGTGGGTATGACGAGAGGTTAGATATTTATGGCGTACATTGCTCCTTTTATTGGATAGCCACCTTCTTTTGACAAGATATGTAATTTGAGGTGTGATTTCTCTAAATCTAAACCGATCGCGGATATCTGCCTCCATAGTTACCCATTCTCAGTGATGTTCTCGATACGAATACCACCATATTTATTGCATGCCAACCATGACTTATCGTGGCACAAAATATATTATATTGTGGTATGTACTGGAGCCATACAAGTAATACAATGATTGGCTCCAACCCATCATACTGATAGGAATCAAAATATTTCATGTGTTCTTCAGCCGATATGTGGGCTTACCTCCTTGTCGACACCTCATAAAGCTTATTCTACCATTTATCCAAGGCATATTCAGAATCTGTGTCATAGTAATTGACAATCCTCCAACTTATTCTCCTTCTGTGGTAGGGTTGATGTAGTCATACTTGTGCCCCATGACCTTGTAGATATTTTCAATTTTCGAGCTCCACGCATCCTCATCGACAGGATCATTGTAGCGGTCTCCTTCATATGGATCCAGTGACACGACCACACACAATGTGCCAACCTCAAATGATATTTGGAAATTTTTTCAAATTCAACACCGCATTATTATCAAAATCCCAATTGATTCCTAGTAATGCAGAGTAGAGATCTGAATCATCCATTATTTCAATGACTTCGAAGTCACCCTTTGTTTTTAATCCTTCTATAATTCACCTCAACCTACTCCAGCTGATTGATGGGGTAGATATTATACCAGTTGGCTAAGCAAAGTCGAATGGGTGACCAGACCAACTTCAGTTTCCCCATCACTTCCCAGGATTTCTTAGGTAAAATTTTGACGTTGGAACCTAGATCCAACATGAATCCATCCATATTATACCCACCCTACTTTGTTTTCATCTTAAACTCTCGACTAGTGCGTTTTGTTTTGTTGAATTGGCATACATCCCTTTATGGAAGCAGAGTTGCAATGATTGGTCTCATCTCCTTGTTCTTTCATGCCAGCAATTAACATTTGAGTCAAATTGCTCACAACTTTTGGATCTCTTAGAAAATGCAAACAACATTGCAAGAAGGTATTGACTTGATATTCTGCTTATTCCATGTGACTGAGATAGTGAAAGGATTATATGTGTGCTGCACGTTGCAACTCTTCTTGGCATTTTTCATATGCTCCCTACTCAACACGTCACATCATAGTCTGTTTGTGTGCTTATTTTATTGATATTTGGGTGGTGCACTAGATTTCTTCATGCATGCGAGCTTCCTCCAAATATCTCTGTGTCGCACATTGTAGTTTTTCACGTGCACACACCTCCTCCAATGACCCCAAAGTCACCCATTGTACTTATTCGTGGATATGTTCTTCTTCTAGTGACCTTTGCATTACCCTCTAAACTTCCTCCCATACTCATGCCTCTTCAAGAGACCTCCGAGTCGCACATTGCATCTTCTTGCGCGCTCATTATTCCTCCAAGGCTTGTTGTGCATTCCCTAGAAACTGCTTCTGCTAAGCCACATCAAACTTAGGAGGGGGTTGGGGGGCCTTCCTGATATTTCCTTTTGCTTGTTGACCCAAACCTTCTCCATGCTCGAAGTTTTCCCCTGTCTTCTCCCCTCCATGGGTTACTACCCGGACGTTCACTTCACCCTTCTTCTTCTAGTTTTTGTGTAGCTCGACATGTACCATGTTACAATTACCTTTCTTGTCCTCCCATATTTTTAGAAAGTCTGGGAAATCCTTGGTTACATGTTCAAGACTATAACTATATGTGCAGATCATGCATGACTTAGTGCATAATCATGAGACATGACCAATATCACCGCAATTGAAGCATGTGGGGGGTTTATCGCCTCCTCCACCATATTCTCATCCACGATTGTTTTCGTACCCACCTTGAGGTCCTCCTTGATATCCTCCTCTATTTCTGGCCCTGTGCTCACCACCTTTTTTTCCTCTTGTACTCAAAATGTATCCCAGGTGTTATCTTGAATCATTTGGAGGGAGCGAAAACTACTGATATCGTGGCCGACAAAATTACAAAACTCTTAGAAGCGGGTGTGATTTGTTGCTTTATACTTTTGTAAGGTGCGAATTGGGGTGGCACATGGCCCCACTATTGAAATATTTCACACCATTCCAACTATACACATGGAAATGGGCTTGTCGCACCTATCTCCACATAATTTGGAAGGACTGGGCACTCGTTTCATCGATGTAATTCTGAGTGTCACATAGTGCACCACACATGTTCACACATGAATTTATCCTTGGCCATATCTTGCAACTATATTTTTAGGTTGGCCAGTTGTGACTGATCCTACACCAACTTGACTGATGTTTCTGCACCTCTAGGTGTGGCTTCCAAGCGCATCGTGATCTTGACTGCCTCGACCTGAGTTGTCACCTTTTGTTGGGTGAGCAGGACACATATATGGGGGAGTAAACCTGCAATGGACCATTCTATGTGTTTTACATCCTAGATTTAGAACATCATCCTATCCAACAATATTTTGAACTGTTGTTCATAGTCCCAGATGGTCTCTCCTTTTTTCTTCTTTATTTCCTTGATTTTTGTAACGCATTGGGACTCTGAATTCGGCTTCTGAAATTCCTGAAGAATATCCTATTTGATCTCGTCTAGGAACATCGCTTGTCCTACTGGTGCAATATCCTTATATTTCATGTACACATTAGGGCCCGATCCCTGAACGTAGTATCTAGTTGCACAATCTTAGCTGCCTCATCTATAACTCTCTTTACAGACCAAATTGCTTCGTAGATGAACCAATGTTGCTTGTCATTATAATTACCTATTCCATGGAACATGGGAAATATCAATGTACTATATTTATTGGCCATCTTGGAACTAGATCTAGTTCCACTCTTCTGTCTGTTATCATCTGGATCCTTCCACATCACTATTGCTTGGGGTAAATTATTGTTGACTTCACCTTCCTCTTCACTTGTGTCATCACTTCTTTCCTCATAGTCTATTTCCTCAACTTCAACCTCTTCACTCTCTACTTTATTTTCTTCTTGATTTAAAATGTGTAAGGGGGGTGGAACAAATGGGGGGTTGATTTGGGATCTTTTCATCGTGACTTATAAATAATTGCATTAAATGAGCATAAATTAAAGTGCACCATTAAAGAAGGAAAAAATAAAAAATGAAGATACATAAGAATCATATCTGAACACAAAAATTGATAACGGAGTTCGTCCCTGGTGGACTATGTCTCCAGGTCCTACTCTCAAATGGGTAGGCTCTTTCATTAACTCAACAAAAGAATTTGGCAAAATACATAAGTATACCTCATTCTGAAATCAAGCTACATAAATAATGCTCAGATTAGAAAACAAACAACACCACTGAATTCGTGGTTTCGAATTACCCAAAAATGTCTGTCTCAATGCCTAGATCTGACTCTGGTACTCCCAGGCCCAAGCATAATTCCATCTCGATTTTTGTGCCCTCTACAACCTGCAAATGTACTTTGCATTGAAAAGCATGCTCGGATGGTTGTACAGCCTACGTGCCTCCTCCTCCGTGGTCGGGTGGATGCACCTTTTAATAATAACACTGGGAATTTTTTACCATGTGGTACCCATGACCTATTGGTTAGGGGTGGATGTATTAAGGCGTTGGTTATGGCGGAGGTCCCAAGGTCAAGACCTGCAGACTCTCCTTTTGGTTTGGTATTGTTATATGGTGTATATAAATATATATTTGTTCCTCTATTGTTAATAGTGTCTCTAATTCCTTCTCTAACGATATACAACCATGGCTATAGTTGGCGTGGTCCGCCATATTTGACGGACTCACCAACTATTGTTTTTCAAATTTCGTTCATGGGTTGTCCTTGTGCATTTCCCGCCTGCCATGTGGCAGCCCCTAATTGGGCCACATGACAGCCTCTCATTGGGACATGCTACTCCCTACCAAGTCAGCATGCCATGTCAGCGCACCACATCATCATGCCATGCCATCCATACAGACTGTACATATTGCCACGTGGCATGATTTGATTGGCCCATGGATCAATCCAAAAGCGCCAAAACTAGGTGACACGTGGAAGCCTTTGGTGTTGCCACATCACCATGTTGACATCATGTTGCTACATTTCACTTCCCTTATCCTACCACATGTGTTGTACGGATGCTGACATCATCCATACGAATGCCGACGTCAGTAGTACAGATGTTGACTCATCCCCTATTGGTTGGGCTAGGTTGACCAAACTTTGACCGCAAATATATTTCAATCCCTAACTCTGTTTGATGATCCATTTGCTCTGTTAGAAATATTGTGACGCGCTCTTCGCGATCATTCCATTTTCACTGAGTTCTGGGAACTTTGAATGTTTTCCCTTTCTCTGTCTAATGGAGCCATTCTGAGCATCCTGAGTTACCTTTGTGAGTTCTGAGTTGTTCTTAGCCTTCTCTAGATCCTTTTTGGATCACTCCTTCCCACTGAGAGATTTTTGGACCACCAAAATCTTTCATCAATCAACATGTAAGTGAGGGAAGAGTCCCCTCACTTTGTCCTTCTTTATCCACTTTTCCTTTCTTGGATGTGCGCCTTTCAATCCTACTAAAAAATAATCAACATTACCCCTACATGAAGTCCTTGTCCTCTAGTCCAGGATGATATCTTCCTGTAACTCATCCAAGTACTTAGGTGAAAATTCATCAACTGAAGGTATTGAAACTTACTCATCTTGATCCATGATCATGGGAGGCTAAAAACGTTTCAAGTTCTCAATGTTCACAACTGTGTAAATCTGCATGTAAGGTGGAAGATCTAGACGAAAAGTGTAATATTCCAGATATAAAAAGTATGCAGAACATAAATAAAATGCTAGAAATGGCAGATGAACAACAATATAACCAGAACAACACCACAACAATATTGAAATGATAACATAATAACATTAGAAAGAGCACTTCGATTACTAAGAGAAATGTTCACTTGCCTCTTCGAGGGGGAAACCTTTAGTCGAGCAGAGCTCTATTACAATAATATCCAAGACAACAGTTATCATACCCTCAACCCCTATTTATACTAAATATGTCTATCAAAAGAACCATCTAGAGGAAGATCCTTCTAGAAGCGGAAGCTTATATTAGGTCTTCTTACATTCGACTTATTCTTCCTTATTGCCAGGCCTTATTAATATTGACCTTTATTAAATCGAAATATATTATTCTACCTACTTGAGGGGCTAGGTCCCTAACATGTCCTCCCCCTTAAAAACAACCTTGTCCTCAAGGCTTGAGATGTGGAAATTGTTGCAGAATGGTAGCTGGTTCCCAAGTGGCATCTACTGGGGTGGTATCTTTCCATTGGACTGACACTTCCTTGATGGTTCGCTGATGCAGGCGATGCTCACGCTGGTCCAAAACTGCTTCTAGTTGTAGCCAAATGGATCCTTCTTCATCCAACTCGGGAAGGTTGGTTTGAGTTTGGCACATAGTTCCAATCACCTTCTTTAAGAAGGAAACATGAAAAACAATATGTAGCTCAGAATGACTGGGCAAAGATAACCGATAGGCCACCTGTCCCACACACTTGAGAATTGTATAAGGACCATATAATTTGGGTGCCAGTTTCTGACAATGGTCATCCTTGAGGGAATTTTGGTTGTAAGGTTGTAGCCGAAGAAACACCTGATCCACTTCTACAAATGACATTCATAGTGACCTTGATATGATTGTTGCTTCATGTGATTCTGGGCCATGACCAAATTCTGTTTAAGGGTACGAAGAATAGCCTCTCAAAATGTAAGCATTTGATCCACCGCCTAGACCTTCAAGACACATGGTAAATATGAGAGAATGGAAGGTGGATTTTGTCCATATACTGCTTCAAAAGGAGTCATGTGGGTAGCTATATGGTATGAAGTGTTGTACCACCATTCATCTAGTGGCAACCATTGAGCCCATTGATTTTGATTTTCTGATGAAAAACACCTCAAATATGTTTCCAAACACTTGTTGGCAACTTCATTATGATCATCAGTCTGGGGATGATAAGTTGTGCTGAGATGCAATTGGGTGCCTTGTAGCTTGAAAAATTCCTTCCAAAAATTGTTGGTGAAAGTTGGGTCGTGATTAGAAACAATAGAATGTGGCATGCCATGAAGCTTTAAGACCCGATCCATGAAAATTTGAGCCACAATGGATGTTGTAAATGGGTGTTAAAGAGAACATAAATGAGCATACTTGGAAAGGTGATCAATGACCACCATGATGACTGATTTATTGCCCAATTTAGGTAAGACTACAATTAAATCCATAGAGATATCCTGCCAAATAGCAGGTGGAATCAGAAGCGGTTGTAGTGTGCCAAGAGATTTGACTGTTTCTCCCTTGTTGCATTGACACACATCACATTCAACCACAAAATTACAAACATATTGTTTCATACCCTCCCAGAAGAAAGAACATTTGACCCTGTCATAGGTTTTGGTAAACCCTGAGTGCCCAACTGTGGGTGTAGCATGAAGCTCAGAAAGTACCATGGATTTACGTTTTGGCTATTTACTTAAATACAAATGACTTTTGTATCAAATCTCATCATGGAGCCAAGAGTACCCCAGGAAAACTGGATAATTGGACTGCAATTGTTGTATCAGATGTGAACTTTTGGGATCTTGTAGCCATTCCTGGCGAACGGCTTGGAGCCAATCTGGTACAATGAAGGAGAGAGAAAAAAGGGACCCTTCATCTTCATATTTTCGGGAAAGTGCATCCACAATCACATTTTCTTTTCCTTTCTTGTAAATGATCTCATAATCATATCCAAAGAGCTTAGTCACCCATTTTTGTTGCTTTGGGGAGGAAATGCGTTGTTCCAGAAAATACGTGAGGCTTTGATTATCTGTCTTAATTTGGAAGCATTTCCCTCCAATAGATAAGAGAGCTAAAGAGAAACAACATGAAAAATAGCCAACATTTCCTTTTAATAGATTGATTTGACCAAATTTCATTCAGATAGTAGTTTGTTGGTAAAGGCCAAAGGTCGACCCTCTTGCATAAGGACAACACAAATTCCTTTTTCTGAAGAATCACATTCCAGGACAAAGGTATTTGTGAAATCAAGAAGTGCCAAGACTGGAGTGGTGCACATGGCCATCTTCAAGGTTTGAAAATCCTGATCAGCTGCTGGAGTCCAAGTGAAATAATTCTTTTTAAGGAGTGCAGTGAGAGGGGCCTCAATCTTTCCATAGTTCTTAACAAAAGTGCGATAATAACCTGTTAAGCCTAGAAACACACACAAGATTTTGAGAGTATTTGGGTGAGGACAAACTTGCATAGCTTCAATCTTTTTAGGATCCACCCTGACACCATTCTTGCCAACAAGATGACCCAAGTATTCAACTTCTGAGGTGCCAAAAGCACATTTAGATTGTTTTAGGAAAATTTGGTGCTGAGAGAGTAGATGGAGAACTCGATCCACATGGGAAAGATGGTATGTCTAGGTTTTTATATAGATGAGGATATCATCAAAGAAAACTAAGACAAAATGATGAAGAAAAGGATAGAAGACATGATTCATGAGGCTTTGGAAAGTGGAGGGAGCATTACACAAACCAAAGGGCATGACCAAAAACTCATAGTGGCCCTCATGAGTTCTAAAGGAAGTCTTAGGAATTTCTACTTCCTTCATATGGATCTGGTGGTAGCCAGAATGAAGATCAAGTTTAGTAAAGAACTAGGCGCCACTCAATTCATGCAAGAGGTCATCAATGACATGAATGGGAAATTTGTCTTTAATGGTGAGTTTGTTGAGGGAACAGAAATCAGGACACATGCACCATGACCATAAGAGAATATTAGGGGCTCATACTAGGGTGGATAACACTTGCGTTAAGCAGTTCTTGAACCATTTTCTCAATTTCATTTTTTTGGGAAAAGGGGTGACGATAGGGACAGATATTGGGAGGAAGGCTTCCTGGGACAAGGGGAATGGAATGATCATGAGCACCATGGGAAGGAGGGTGTCCCTGGGGAGTGGGAAAAACCACTTTATGTTTAGAGAGGATGGATTGGATGTGACACAGAGAGTGTATTCGTTGCTTGTATGGCATGGAGTTGGGAAATAACTCTAAAATGACCTTTTTTGAGCATCTTTTCCATGCGATGGGAACTAATGATCTTAGGGAAACTAACAGTGATGCTTTGGAACTTATATTGCTAGCCCTTCTGGTTGAATTGCATGGTTAATTCCTTAAAATCCATGAGAATGGGACCCAAAGTCCTTAGCCAGTCTGCACCCAACACAATGTCACAACTTCCCATGTTTCTAACAAACATATGAGATTTCAAGTGGTAGTCACCAATTTGGAGACACACATTTTCACAATGCCCTCCATATTTCATGGACCCTCCATTGGCAATCATGATTTGGAAATTATTGACTGCACGGATATATCGATTAGTTTCTTGGGCAATGCCATGATGAATAAAATTATGGGTGCTTCCACTATCAACAATAATGATGACATTCCTATGATTGATGTAGCCAATTAGTTTGAGGGTTTGGAGAGAAGAGAATCCAGTGAGAGCATTTAGGGAAATGTCCGGTTCTACTTCGAGAGCATTTGAGGGAGGGGAAATGCCGATGGGTTCAAGTGACTCAGACACAAGGGGAGCTTCAACATCCTCTTCTGAAACATCCTTCGAGATGGCCATAAAAATATTTTGTTCCTTACACTTGTGTCCTGAAAGATATTTGTCATCACAATTATAACAAAGGCCTTTGAGTTGGTGTTCAACCATTTCGGCCTTGGTCAATTTTTGGATCTTTAGTGGAGTAGAAGGAGGAGTGGGATTTATTGGTTTAGTCCGTGGAATAAAGGAGGGTTTATGATTTTGAGAAGAGACAACCCATTGTGCTTTCTTAGATCGTTTAGTAGCCTCCACCCAACTCTGAGGCCGAGCCATGAGGACATGGGCATGAATCTCATCCTTGAGGCCACTGATAAAACATTCTCAGAAAAAAGCATTAGACATGCCCTCTGTACGAAAAGCCAGTCGCTCAAAAGCAACTATAAAGTCTTCCATTGTCCCAGATTATTTCAACTTTTTCAAACGGCCTAAATGGTTGGTGTCAGTGTCAAAGAATTCATAAATCTCTGCCACAAAGTGTGTCCAAGAAACATACCCTTCACGGGCAGTTTTTCTCCATTGCCACCATTGCCAACGTTCTTGATCTAGATGGAGAACACCATACCAGAGTTTGGCCAAGTCATTTGTAATGCCATACAAAGGGAAATAATGTTCCATTTGATCAGTGACCCAACTAGTGGGATCCGAGCCATCAAATTTGGTCACATCCACTGGTGGACGGCGTAGGTCACGTTGAAAGTTATGGGGTTGAAAATTATGGGAATGAGAGGAAGTTTCAGCTTCGGTATGCAAAGGTGGGTCAGATAAAGGGGGAATATGCAGGGATATGTAGCTTGGTGTAGATCATCAAAGCGACAGATTCAAGTTGGGTAGTCATGTCTTGTTTGAGGTCTTCTTTGATTTCCGTGATTGAGGCGATGATGGAGGAATGCATGTTTTTATTGATGGTGGCAATATTGGCACTGAGCTGTCTCACTTCTTGTTGGGTCTCTATGAAATTAGATTGCAAGGTATTGAAGTGAGCTTCCAAGTCTTGGCTACGGGTATGGCCATGATGATGAGGGAACCAAAAAGGGGTGGGTGGGGTAAAACAAATTTGGTGAAAAATGATAGGTATGAATGTGATAAGGTTGAAGAGATAAATCCAATGGAATAGGTCTCAAATGATGGTGCAAAAATTTCGAGACTTTTTTTTAAACACTTGCGGAGTTATAGTCCAGTTTGAACGATACTGTAGTGATGAAATGCTCAAATTCTTAAACAATAAGAAATTTGTAGTGATTTGGAAACTCGAACACAGTTGCGTGACAATAGATTTTGTCTATTTTATTTTTTGTTTCCGTCCCCAAGGGTTAGGTATTCAAGGGTTCTACAGACAAGGGTTTTCCCTATGCTATAGCTCTCTGATATACATGTGGGGTCCAACAATAGTACTCGACCCAATATGTCAGGGCACCAACTAAGGAGGCTAGACCATGCCCTTAGTAGTACTACCCGACTACCCAGTTACTAGAGAGTATCTTCCCAAGTGCTATTCTTGGTGGCAATATAGGAGTCAGGTGACCGATCGGTTTATCTAAAGAGGGATTTAGGAAATCTAGGTTGAT